>JAIUZE010043119.1:0-11096 GCA_022085475.1 Heliosperma pusillum | reverse complement strand
AGATTAGAAGACTACCGCCTCCCTGTGGATTCGATACCTTACTTACCGCTGACTATTAGTTAGTTGTGAATTAGGATTACTTTGATTAAGGTGACGCGACTTTACCCTTATCAGATATAAACATGCAAGATATTATATAATCTAAACATGAATATTTAATGTCATTACGTTAGTTTATAAGAGAAACAAACCATACAAACTATTACATGAGAAGAAAAGTGGAAAGGAAAGGGAGAAAAAGAATACAGGGACTCCTAGCCGGTCAGGTGGACCGGCTGGCGGGTACCCGGCTGGCACCACAACAACACTTAACAACAATGCCAATTTATAGGGGACTCCCAACAGGTGCGTGTGACTGGCTGCCGGCTACCCGGCTGGGGTCATAGATAAAATTGGAAAAGTGACGAAAATGGGGAGAGGGGAAGTCCCAGCTGGTGAGATCGGCTGCCGGATGGCCGGCTGACACTCACAGTCAAATAAACTATCAACCAAACTTACGGGGTGCCCAGCCGCTTGGGGAGACCGGCGGCCGGTCGGCCGGCTGGGACTCACACTTCACCAAAAACACCAAAATTGTCCAATTTCACATCAGGTGGTTCCCAGCCGGTTGGGGTGACCGGCGGCCGGTGGGCTGGCTGGGACAACATGCTCGAAAACCTACTTCAACAACAACCAATACTCTAAATCCTTTGAAACCCATTTAATTCAAACAACATTAATCAATAACAAACCACGTTTAATGCATTCTAAACATGACCAATCATTAGACAAGATCAATTAAAGCCAACAAAGGGACATTTATTGCTCAACTCAAGTTCAAACATGATAAGTAGAAATAATTAACAAGAAAAACATAACTTAGCATAAGATTAGTAAAATATAAGCAGACATAATTAACATATTGATATCGAGTAACCCTTCATCGTTACCTTTTTGCGTCTTCACTCGTCTTCACTCGTCTTCTAGCTCTTCCTCCACAAGGTAGTAGTCCTTGTCGGGATCTTGAAGGTCTCCTCCTACAAATTTATATAAAAAGATGATTATTTCACCTTGAGAAAAAGATGAGTAAAAGAAAGTGAGAAAGACGGGATTTTTATTACCTTAATATAAAGAGAAGAAGAAAACAAGAAGAACTAGCCAAGAATTAATGAATTTGGGTAAGAATTGAGTGAAATATGGTAAGATTTGTGTGGAAAGGTTTTGGAGTTCAATAATGGTGAAGGAGGTTAGAGTTTTATGTTTTTGAGAGGATGAAGATGGTGAATAGTGTGCTGAGATTTTGAGTGGAAAAATGTGAGTATGAGTTGGTCTTTTGTGTGGGTTAAAGGGTTTCATAGGCCCAAAATTGCAACGTAAGGCCTACTCACACGAAATTCCGAGTAGAGTCCGATTATGGACTCGGATTTGCTAGATTAGACACGAAAAGCTAAGTTCTAATCTAAATCTAAAATTAAGCTAACTAATACTAATATAATATTATTAAATTACGACGGCTAAGATTACGGGTGTTACAAGTTACACTAATACATTAGTAATGATTGAAGTTACACTAGTATGGATTAAAGTTACCTAAATATGCCTTAAAGCTACATAAATTTAAATTACTATGGTCAATTACATTTTAGTATAAATGACTAAAGTCGCTTAAAATGGCTAAAGTTACTTAAACATGTCTTAAAGTTACAAAATTTAAATTAATATATTCGTTAACACTTTACTATAAATGATTAAAAATTAAAGTTGTTTTAAAGGTTGAAGTCACACTCGTGATGATTGAAGTTATACTCATAAAAAGGATAGAATCATATAAACTTGTCTTAAAGTTACGTAAATTCAAATTTATATAGTCAAATCACATTTTAGTTTAAAGTTACACAAATAAGGGTTGAAGTTACACTCGTAATGACTGAAATTACACTCATAAAAAAGCTAAAATCACATAAACGTTTCTTAAAGTTAAATAAATTAAAAAATTTATAGTCGAAAATACATTTTGGTTTAAAGTTACACAAATAAAAGTTGAAGTTATACAAATGAGTGTTGAAATTACATTCGTAATGACTAAAAATTACACTCACAAAAAGACTAAAAATACATAAATTCAAATTTATATAGTCGAAATCACATTTTAGTTTGAAGTTACACAAATGTGGGCTGAAGTTACATTCGTAATGACTAAAGTTACACTCATAAAATGGCTTAAATCATATAAACCTGTCTTAAAGTTACATAAATTCATATTTGTATAGTCGAAATCACATTTTAGTTTGAAGTTACAAAAATAATGGTTGAAGTTACACTCGTAATGACTGAAGTTACACTCATAAAAAGCTGAAATTACAAAAACTTGTCTTACATTTATATTCTAGTATAAAGGAAGGTGATGTGTAGGTGGAATTCACTCATTTTGGTTCTAATCGTTTCCCTCCATCTTGTTTTCATCTTGTCATTCTTTTTTTTTTCTAATCTTATCCATTCATCTTGTTATATTCTTGTCCCTCCATCCCCTTCATCCAAAGGCCAAGATAAGGGCTCATGGACTCAAAAAAGAAGGTGGACTCACAAGAGGATGGATGAGATATTGGATATTGGTGATGAATGGATGAGATGAGATGGATGAGATATTGGAGATGGATGGAGATGGATGGATGAGATTGAAAGAGGAAAATTGTCATTACTAAGGTGTTTAACGCACTTCTCTCACATCCACACTAGTTAAAACACTAATACATTCATCTCCCTAACTCACTCCTCACAGAATTCATTCATCATAAACCCTCATCCTTCTCTCTAAAAAACACTCCCCCTTCTCTCTAAAAAAACACTCCTCCTTCTCTCTAAATTCAAACCAACCACCAAAAAAAAAAATAGATCTAAAAAAAATAACTCCCTCCTCCTCCGCCTCCTCCTCCGCATCCTCCACCAGCCACCACCAACACGACGCCGCCAACTTCGGCCACATTATCCGCCGCCACCCAAGACGCCACCTCCTACTCCTCCATCGCCACCAGCCACCGCCCTCTCTACCGCCTTCCCCTTTTTTTATTTCTTTTTTTCGGATTTGCCTCTTTCCCTCACTGTTGCCCTCCTCCTCCCTCCTCTCCTCTCACGCGCCTCCTCCACCTCCCTCTACGGCATCTCCTCAACCTCCTTCTTCTCTTTTTTTTTTTCCTTTTTCCAGATCTGGTTTTATTGTGGGTGGTCGTGGTTGAGGCTGGGGTGGGGGTTGGTGGGGGGTTTGTGTTGTTGTTGGGGCTGGGTGGGGAGCTGTCATGGGAGGTGGGGTGGAGGTTGGTGGGGGGTTTATGTCGTGGTAGGTGTGTCGTTGTTGTTGTTGTTATTTTTATTTTTATATATATTTACATCTGAAAAAAAAGGTGTTAGTGGGGTTTTTCAAATCTGTTTTTTTTATTAGTGGTCTTTATAATTTTTTTATTAAATTTCGTAATCTCGTCTTGTTATTGGGGTTTTTTTAGATCTGTTTTTTTTTTATATAAATTTTATTTTCAGATTCGTTATTTTCTAAATCTACCTTGTGTGTCTGTGGGTTAGTTGGTCACACATATTGTTTTTTAAAGTAACACAAATTCTTTATTAAAGTTACACATTTTATTTATTAAAGTTACATATATCGTCTATTAAAGTAACACACCTTGATTATTAAAGTAACACAAATGACTTTAAAAGTTACACTTCTTGGTTTCAGATCTGCTTTTTTTTTTTTTCAGTTTGTAATGTTGTTTTCGGTTTTTTTTCCAAGATCTACCTTTTTTGTGGATATTGGTTGGTGGTGAAAGATGGTGCTTGTGTTTGACGGTGGCCGTACTACAATTACACTCATAAAGGACTACAATTACACTAAAAAATGACTATAGTTACACCTTTAATGTATTAAAGTTACAGTCATAAAGTATTGAGTTTACACCTTTAAAAAAACTTTTTCTTCCAAACACCACCTTTAAAAAAACTAATTAGCAAACACAATCTTTAAAAACCATTTTTTGTCCAAACACAACAATTTGGCCGGATTCCGTCCACATAAATGATTTTCGGCAATTAAAAAGCCTGGCACGACTGTGTTTGACATTCAATTTTGTTTTCCCTCTATTTCATTTCCCTTTCCTTTTCATTTTCCCTCCATTTATCTATCAACTCCTTTCTATTTAATACCCACCAAACACTATTTCTCTCCCTACCTTCATATTTCTCACCTTTAAACAAAACCCCTTTAAAAATTTTATGCATTAATAATGTCCAGTAGCAGCTCACATTCTTCGTCAACAACTCCGCTCCTCAAATGTCGTTGTGGAATTTCTGCCTCTTTGAAAACTTCTATGACGGAAAGAAATTCAGGTAGAAGGTTTCTAACATGTAAGTTTCATCACCCGGAAACGAAATGCGTGGTTACAACTATTTCAAATGGTTGACGATCCCATGAATGAAGTTAAGGATTTGAAGTTGGAAATTGCGGAACAAAAAATGAGATTGGAACGATTAGAAGACCAAAAGTGTTGTTGTGAGGCTGAAATTGAGGAAATGATTATGGAATGGAAGCTTCTAAGGAAGAATAATAAAAAGATGAATTTGATTGCATGTGAGTTCAATCAGCAAAAAGCAAAAAGCAAACACTAACTTAATTTTTTGCCAAAAATTCCCAATCAGCTTGATTGCATACTAGTAATTAAAGATCCCGCGCGAATGCACGATTTTTTAAATTAAAATATTACAGACATAACTCTAATTGAAATTTATTTATATAATTTACTATTATTAATGTTTTGTAATAAAAGGTAGAAAAGACAAGGTTCAACATTTTTATTGTCGGTTTTACTGAAATATTCTTAACTTTATTTGAAAAACAATATTGATGTTGTACCATTATATCCACTAAAAACATAATATAAATATGAAATAATGACATTGGTAATACAAAGTTAGTATACACTAAATAGTAAGCAGACCATATGGATGTATTCAATGACAACAAAATGCATGAAGCAATGAACGATATTACGTCAAACAAAATTTGTATATAATAGACTAACCACTTGTTCAACACAGATGATTTATTAAAGACGTAGTCTATTACGTCATTTCTCAAACTGAAGACAGTGGTCAGGAGCGGCTTATATTGTTGCAGATCATGTGTAACAAATTCATGTTCAGGATTGGGTTCCCCACAGTCAAGAGAACACCCAAGGTTCTCAGGAACCACATCCATGCATGAAAGTGGCTCACTTGAATGAAGTAAGAATGGATGGTGGATAAGTGGAGTACGCGGATCGTAGACGCCCTGAACAGGTGGTTGGGACGGCCCTTGCTCTTCCACAGTAAAACCCGGCGCCTGGCACCCCTTAAAGGCTTGTTTTAAGTCTGACATCGACATGAAGGTCAACTCAAATTCCGGTGACTTTATTTCACGCTACACTACTTCAACAACCTCCTTCGCCCCTCTTTGTCCACCTTTATCAGCCCCTACCTCGGCGGCAACCTACTCGTTCACTACAGTAACAGCCCCTTCCGCCTCTTCGACCGCCTCCATTACAACAACAACATGCTCTTCAACATGTACCTTCTCCTCCTCGGCATCTTTACGACGTTGGTCCGACTCCCCAGGAACAAGCATCGATCCAATCGTTGCTTCACATCCCTTCCTTGTAGCTTTTGCAACTTCCGCAGTGGAATACAAAGACTCCAAAATCTGAGTGTCTGTTAATTCATCACTTCCTGGTCGTCGGACAGAGGGCTCACCTACAACTCTTTCCTCTATCCTTCCTCCACTAACTTCATTATATTCTGCTGTGTTATAAAAACTGGCGGTACCCATAATCTGATGTGTTGCAACATCAATTGGAGGATCACCCAAATCGTCCTCGAGTGAAACATCCTCAGTTGACGCAGCCACTAAATCTTCACAAACCAAACCGGTGTCAGCAGTCTGATCCATACGAGCTTGATCAACGTTTACATTGAGCTTCTGTTCATTGAAAGTTTCTTGGTTGGCTTCTGTAGGAATTGAAGAACTAGACGCCGTGGTTAATCTATTGATCTTCTAAGTTGCATTTGCGTACCATGAGTAGAAGACAATAGTATTCCTTTCCAGCTGCAAATAAAGCTCATGTACACCCTATATTTAACCAAAAGAAAAGTGAAGTTACGTTGCATGATATTACAATGTAGAAGGGACCAACAAGTCGATGTGGTTAAAAGTAAATCGAGTTAAATTTAAACTTCAACATACTTTAAAGTTACATTACCATACTATCAAAATCACACTTCAAAGTCAAAGTTACACTTCAAAATTAAAGTCACACTACGATATACAAGTTCTAAAAGTCTAAATTTAAAGTTCGTATAGCGTAACTTTAAGGTTCTGGCAGTGTAACTTACACATTCTGACATTTTAACTTTGGGTTTATGTAAGTGTAACTTTGGAGTGCAAAAAGTGTAACTTTAAATTCTTTAAAGTGTGACTTTGAGTTCTATAATGTATGGTTGCTCAAAAAGTAAATATGGGCCAGAAAGTCATAAATAAGACTTACATCCACCGCCCGAGCTTTTTAACTCCTCATCATCTTCAACTCCCGGGGGCAGTTCAATTTGAATGAACTTCTTGTCAGATGTTGTATGAGGTGCAGAAGACAGTTGTAGTAGCGGCTCGCTCACAAGTGTCGAGATCGTCTTACTCTTGGAAGATGTTCCATCGGAGGGCATCTGCGTGCAACGAGGATACTTCACCTCAGAAAAGGTTAGGAGACCCAAAGGACCTTTCCCCATCTCATCCTTTATCCTGGCGGCCATAATTTTATCAACCCAATGTTGGATCAATGGGAGGTCATAGGGGCTTATCTTACCACAGAAGTCAAAACACTGTAATTACGTGATCATTAAAAAGGGAATACAACCAAGAAAATGAGCTGGCGCTAAGTGAACATTTGCCGCATCACTAACCATACAATCTAACACATAGGAACACCAGTCCTGCTGCTCGATGGAACTTACATCTTCTACCGCCTTAAAAAGTTTAATATCAAGACCATTGTTTGATGTGGGAGTCAGGAATGAGAACATACACAATAAAACAAAGAGACGGCGAAATTGGTCACCTCCGTCTTTGAATTATTTCGTCTCAATGTGCTTGAAAACCTTGCCTAGAGGAATAGCCACCGACGATGATTTAACCTCGTATGCATCCCGCCATCGTTTTTTTCAAGACCTTGCTTTCTACATCTTGGGTACCCGTCTGACGGCCAGAATGGGCTAATTGGAGGGGTCTGAGCCCGAACGGTAACATGAAACAATCATGTACGTCGTACTTGGTGACCATGAACTCTTTAATTTCTGACGCCCTAAAAACATATGAGCCGTTTCTAAACGCTTCAAGAAATGATAAAACATGAGAAAGAGGATAATATCTTAGTTTAAGATGGAGCAGCCCAGCAAAACCTATCCTCTGTACCGCGGCTCGCTGAGCATCATTCAGGTTTAGAATCAACTTAAGCAGCCTGTTTGGGAGACACTTGACGCTGACAGTAGGGGTAGGTACATTGCCATCTCCAATTAGAAGTTGGGCTTCATTAGCTGCCATCTGAAGTTAAAAATAAAGGAATTGTTAGTACAACTGCTGTGTCACTAGTTAGGCGTTCAAATTATCAAAGTTGCAACAAAAATTCCATATGAATATTAAGTACTACTTATGAAAATGTGATTGAAAAGTACTACTTATACAATTACATAGAGAGTGTAACTTTGTTGTTCTATAAGTGTGACTTTAAATATTAAAATGTGTGACTTTATATTATTTTAGCAGAAAACTTACACTCTGTGAATGTAAAAGTTACATTATACACATTAAAAGTGACACTTTAAGATGTTCACTTAAAATTACATGGATATGAGAAGTTATTACCAGCTCAAAATAATATGTAACTTTGATGTTAGAGAAGTGTAACTTTAATGTTCTATGAGCACTCCTTAATTTGGAAGTGTAACTTGTTGTGTTGGAAGTGTGAGTTTAAAGATCTAAAGGTGTAACTTTGTAACTTTAAGAATAGAAGTTACACTTTGTGAATGTAAAAAGTTACATTATATACAAATTTTAAGTGACACTTCAATATGGAATAGAAAAAACTTCATGGATATATGATAAGTTACAAGGTCGAAATAATATATAACTTTAATGTTCTGAAGGTGTAACTTTATGATAGATCAAAGTCGTGAATATCTAGGTTACACTTTAAAAATATCAGAGTTAATGTTATAACAGTTACAATTTTAGAAATTAGCCTATAACACTTCAATGTTATAAAAGTTATACTGTCAAAGTAAATAAGTTACACTAAAATGCGTAGGATGATATGTAACTTTGATGTTAGAGAAGTGTAACTTTAATGTTCTATGTGCACTCCTTAATTTGAAAGTGTAACTTGTTGTTCTGGAAGTGTGACTTTAAAGAACTAAAGGTGTACCTTTGTAACTTTAAGAATAAAAGTTACACTTCGTGAATGTAAAAAGTTACATTATATACAAATTTTAAGTAATACTTCAATATGGAATAGAAAAAACTTCATGGATATATGATAAGTTACAAGGTCGAAATAATATGTAACTTTAGTGTTCTGAAGGTGTAACTTTAATGTTCTGAAGGTGTAACTTTATGATAGATCAAAGTCGTGAATATCTAGGTTGCACTTCAAAAATATCAGAGTTAATGTTATAAAAGTTACAATTTCATAAATTAGCCTATAACACTTCAATGTTATAAAAGTTATACCGTCAAAGTAAATAAGTTACACTTGAGTGTTAAAAGATGTTCCATCAAAGTATCAAAGTTAATTATATGAAGGTTGAACAATACAACGAAGGTATCAAAGTTAATAATATCAAAGTATCAAAACACTAAACAAAGTTAATAATATCAAGGTATCAAAGTTAATAATAGTATCAAAGTATCAAGGTGTTAAAATGAACAATAAAACGGAATTAACACAGTAAATGGATATGAATACTACTAAAAAGATGATTAAAGAATGGAGATGTATAGTATCAAAGTATCAAGATGTTAAATGAACAATAAAAAGATTACTTGGAAAGTAGATAAGGAGGAATAGAGGAGGACAATGGCAGAATGGGGAAGATAAAAATGCAGGGAAAATGCGTAGGATGATCGGCTTCAATGGAAGATAAAGAGATTGAAGGGGAAAAGGTAGGAGAATTTGCAAGGACGGTTGAAGACTTTCATTTGTTTTAGAAGATTTGAATAGTGAGATGAAATGAGAAGCAAGTGGGGGGACGTTTTGATTGATTGACGGTTTGCATGCATGGGTTAGTGAGACTATGGAAGTTTAATGAGCGAGGAAAATAAGCCTACCCATTATTTTAATCTTTTTTGTTGCTTTTTTCCCCAAATCTCAGCCATCTATTTAGATTATCCAAGGGATGATAAAAGGACTCATGGACTCAACAAATTAAGGTGGACTCATTTGATCCTTATTACATGTAACACCCGCAAATGTACCCTATTTTTATAGTAAAAATATTTTATACGGTTACTTTTCAGCGAAATTTAGTTTTAGTTTAGAATTAAATTTTCCGTGTCGAATTTAGAATTTCCGAGTTCGTATTTGGATTTTACGCGAGAATTCAAGTGAATCACGTCTTAAGACGTCTTTGAATTTTCTTGACTTTTTCCACTCACTCTTCATATACTCCCTTATAACCTAATTCTCCCTCACAACTCAAACTCTTTCTTCTTCACTAAGAAAACCCCAAAAACCTTAGCTTCCATTTTTGATCCACCTTATAATCGTCTCAACTCTCTCATTTCTCGCTCAAATTCACGTAAGTTTGTCTCATTCTTTCCCTCTCATCTTCCTCTATCCGTATTGGTAATAAAATTACCGTCTTTCTCGCTTTTCAATTTATCCGTCTTTCTCAAAGGTGAATTATATTCATCTTTTATTATCTATTTGTAGGTGGTGACCTCCAAGATCCCGACAAAGACTACTTCTTGATTGAAGAGGACATTGACGCGGAGTAAAGACGCGAAAAGGTAACGGTGAAGGGTTACTCGATATCATTTACGTGTTTTATGTGTTTTCTATGTTAGAAATCGTTTTTAGAATAAGGTTAGTAATCTTAGGAATTGTGTTGTTGATGATGGTTGTTGTTAATTGATAATTGATATGAGAATTGATGATTTGTAATGATAGATGATGTTGTGTTATGCCTAAGTGAAATTGTGAAATTCATGTTTTCGTGCCCGAGACAGGACGCTGGCAGCGTCCATTGACGCTGGCAGCGTCGTGGGGCGCTGGCAGCGTTGCTTACTGCCAGTTTCCCAAGTCGACTGCAGTTTTCCTGCACTGACCCCTTTTCGTAAAATGATCATATCTCCTTCGTTACGTGCTTGTTTTGGGCTTGTGACATCTCGTTGGAACCGTAAGAGGTTAATCTATCACCTCCATTTGGAATTTCTGAATTTGCATGCCTAGAACTCTAGTTAGGACCGTTTGAAGTGGACCCTTGTTTTAGTTGGTTTCCAAACAACGTTGTTTTGGAGAGGGGATCTATGTTTCTTATTTATGGTGCTTCATAAACTTGTTCTAATGCTTATGTATCATGTATTGACTCATTTTTATCATAGTTAAATTTATATAATTCCCTATTCTCATGTTTTGTGACGGTGTTTGGTATGTCCCACTTTGAGTCGGTTTTTACACAAGTTACGGTTTGAGCACTAATCTCCTATGTGCTTTGTACTCTCATTCCCTTGGCTACCTCCACGTTTGTAAGGCTGGAATGTCGGAACGGGGATGTATCCTTACTGCTTAATTGCATGTGTTAGTGGGCATACGACGACGTTGTTGAGAGGCGAACGCTTTGCGTTGATCGACCCGGCCGTCAAATGTTTTTTACTTGCAAGGTGGTGTCATTTGCATGTAGCGTACCGCTTGTTGTGAGGCTTGTGCTCTTTTCCGCCTCTTTCGTGAATGTCGACCGAATTTGGGGTACTCGGCGTCTATGATTGACTGAGTCTTGGATGCAAAACGTTTATCGCATGTCGAATCGGAACACGTTATTCCGGAGTCTTAGCA
>JAIUZE010043095.1:0-12454 GCA_022085475.1 Heliosperma pusillum | reverse complement strand
ATTTTACGCTATTCCAGCTGAATCTTTAACCCCCTTAATTTGAACTCACTCAAATAATCATAATTAGTACATTATCCCTCAAATTCTTCCTCAATCACTCAAACTTGACCATCCAACACAATACCCACGTATAAGGGAAGTGCCCATTAAATACAACAAATTGAAATAGAATGATTTAGTAGGTTAAAAAAAGGGGTAAAATGAGTAGATAAAAAGTGAACATACATTATCGGGGTAAGTTTGGTGAAATTCTTTGTCGAGTTTGAAATGAACAAGAGAGAGATCATGGTGTGCTTTAGTAAACAGGGAAACAAGAGGATCAACAGAAGGGTGGTGTTGCTGTTGCTGTTGTTCGTCTTTGTGCCCCATTTCTGATGTGTGATGTCTGATCTCCCCGCCCAAATCACAACAACCCTAACTTTCAAATTCACCGCTAAATCTAAGGATTAGGTTCATCACACTTTGGGTTTTGGGTTTTGGACTTTGGAAGACTCTTATTAATAAACCTCACAAACTTTTGTATTTGGATCTCGTGGATAGGAATTTTTGTATGTCAAAGTTTTTTTCCACCGAACAAACTTTGAGTAGCCATATTTCTTTGTCACGAGTTTCGAACTCGCCAATTTTTTTTTTCAAATCGTTGTTCTCGGAAAGATGAACAATTTGAAATCAAAATAGTCATTTTCCAAGTTTGTAAACATGAGTTATGGACACTTAAAGCTTTTCTGATCAAAATTTGGGTATTTCGGGGAAAATGTCAAAGTTCAGGGATACCGTCAGAATTTTCCGTTAACAAACCTCACAAACAGTTCAACCGGGTCACATACAAGCTCAGTCATTTAGGATTCAAGATTATTCGGGTTTGGCTCAATTTCGACTCGTTTTTATTATCAAGATATTTACAAATAATGGCGTGAATATGTGTTTTGGTAAAACTTACCTAGTTGATATTTAACGTGGGTTAAAGCAGTCTAATTATTAGTCGATGGTCGAATGCGGATTTGTGTGGACGCGTGTGAACGAAATAAGAAATAAAAGAAATCAACACAAGAGATTTGGTGACGCGGAAAAACCAGTGTCGGAAAAACAACGGAAGTCAGAATTTCTTCAATAGTCTAATAGCAATTAATTAATGTTTACGAGTACAATGCGGTAGGGAACGTTTAATTGCTAGTATTATGCCTGAATTAGAATTTTGTACAAGAGAATGAATGAATCCCTGCATGCTCCTCCTCAGTCCTCGCTAGGGCTTTGTAACACCCTTACTTACCCATGAGCCTTTAGCAAGACCTTCTCAAGTAAGGTGGGGTGTTACCATATCGGTTTTCAGAAGTAGTAGATATTAAATAATCAATCTCAAAACAATTTAAACTACTTTCTTAAAGAAAGAAAGTCATAAAACAATATCAAAACCGATTAGAAACCAATCCGACTCCAACCATAATGGATGTCTCATAACTATACTCAACGTTCTGCATGATCGAAAGTCCCTCCGCGCATTCCCAACATCATACAACAACCTCACACAAACCTGTTAAGCACGTACTCACCATTCGCTGGAAATATCGAATGGATTACGATAGTTTTAAGAAAATAACACAAGGTCAGTTCCATATATACGCAACCAATATCAATCAATGTCACGATTATAATGCACAAAGATGCCACCACCAAGCGCATCACAAACCCTCTTCCAACACCACCACCATCATCCACTGCAGTGTCATTGCCAAGCACATCGCCACACACACATCACAATATGGTATCTACCGTAGCAGGTCACCCCAAAGTACTCAGGCCATACACCATATGCGCACCTCCTCCATGTTGGGACCAGCACGAGGAGCGACCTTATAGACCAGGAGACGTTGATCCCACCACCTCCGTTACGCACACAATCTCAAAACAACCTTCAAACTCCATAGTAATCACAACGCATACATATCACAACACGATATCAAACAATTGCATACATAAAACTGAGTAGAGAAACCCACACCTTAACAAGTCCAAGAACCGCAAGCAAGGACAAAGGATTTCACTAGAATTCTTCCTCTATGAAATCACCCCGTACACAATCATAAATATATAATCACTATACAACCCCTTATTGATAATCAACTAATCATAATAATTACCCCAAAACCCAAACGCTAATATGCAAAACAAGGATTAAAGGATTTGAGACTAACAATACTTACCGATTACGATAAAACAATTAGCTACTAGCAAGGACGATCTGCCAAATAGAATCACCGCAAATGAGATGCAGAGAGTTTACGAGCGTTTAGGGAGTGTTTAGGGTTCGCAAATGACAACATGGGCTATTAAAGTACGATAATATCTAATATTATCTTAAAAGAAATAATAAATGACATGTCAAAAGTCTCGCCGAACTGGCCCCACTCGGTCGAGTTCTCAACCCACTCGACCGGTTAGCCTCACACGACCAAGTGACCGATTTAATCGGTCAAATGACCGTAAAACAGAATCGGCCTTAAACCCCCATACTGACCCACTCGATCAAGTAGCCACTCCGCTTGACCGAGTGGCCTTACTCGGCTGAGCACCTAACCGAGTAGCCTACAAAATATAGAGTATTACATCATTCCCCCTTAAAAAGAACTTCTTTCTCGAAATTTACTCATGCATTATAACCAACCACTACGTAGGGCTGAGCAAAAAATCCGATTATCCGAACCGATCCGATATCCGATTCGAATCCGATCCGAAAAGTTGGATATCCGATCCGAAATTAGGTTTCGGATCGGATATCCGATCCGAAATATTCGGATATCGGATCGGATACGGATACCTAGTCTCAAAATTTCGGATATCCGTATCCGATCCAAAATTTTCTTATTTTTTTTTCTCTGAAATGGATGGGCTTGGGAGAGTATATAATGTAGGAAAGCCCATCTAGTTCAACCTAATACAAACTATACCATACTTCAGCCGTCATATCTCCCTCCCTCCCACTCAAACCTTCTGTATTTCATTTATACTCATTATACCATCACTAAAATTCATCCATCAACCACGTATAACCTCTGACAATTGAAACGTCAAACGCGACGACACGACCAACGCTACACTCGACGACGGCGAAACCGTTTCACACGACGACGCAACTGCCACCGCTCCGCTTGTCCATCTGCTTCACTCGTCGGCCTCTTCACTCCACCAGCGTCGCCGTAAACGATGCAGCAACCACCACCGGCGCCGCCACCATTCAGTTATAATTGCGATCTCATTTTTTTCCCCTTATTTCATATATTAAAATTCAGATCTTGGTATCCTAATTTTATGTAAGATGAAAATTGATAGGGTTTCTTTATTGCTTGTTTATTGAATGTATTAATTTTAATTTTTTGTGTTTTACAAATTTGATAATTAGGCAAATGAACCAATTTATGTTTGATTTTGTGTTTAAGAATGAAAATTGGAATTTTCGGATCAGATATTGGATATCGGATACCCAATCCGATTTTTTCGGATAGTAAATTTCGGATATCCGACTCTTTCGGATCAGATCATGGATAATGAAATTTTGTTTTTTCGGATCGGATATCCGAACCGAAAATCGGATTCGGATCGGATATCCGATCCATGCTCTGCCCTACCAACCAACACTTCCCATCAACACACAAGTACACAAGTACACAACCATATAACCTCACCACTCCAAAGCCAACACAATCCAACATGAATAATGTGATCCAAATTATACCAACACACATTAGCTAGTACTAATATGATCAATTATCAACACACCAAGGCTATAAAAATATACCAAATAATTATGCAACTATACCTTTCCCCATTGAAAAAACATGGTTATGTCATACAGAAAGAACAAGTCCCTATAAACCTCTCAAGAATACAAATCGACACCTTCTACATAGTGCATACAACTTCTACATGTATCATTTAAACACAACGTTCGCGCCTCTTCTAAAAATAACATATACGTAATCTCTACAACATATTTTAATTAAATGATATATTAGAGATTGTACACATAACTTTCTGATATTAATAAAATTTATTTGTCTCTTATTTTGTGTTATACTCCCTACCATCCAAACCAAATGTTACATGGGAGGGAACACAAGTTTTAAGAAAAAGTTGATAAAGGAAGGGTAGTATTGGAATGGAAGTAGGACCACTTGAATATTTAATGTTAGTTGGGTAGGTGGGGTAATGACATTTTGTGTAAATATATAGAGTAGATGAGGAGTATTTGGTCTTATTTGTTACCCAAAAAGGAATGGGTAGTTTGGTTTGGATGGTCCAAATAAGGTAAGTGTAACCTTTGGTCTGGATGAGAGGGAGTATTTATTTTGCAATAAAAAATTTGTTGTTACAACTCACGTATGTGTAACAACTGATCAATCCAATATTGTGTATAACATTGCGATATTGAAGTTCTTACGTAT
This sequence comes from Heliosperma pusillum, assembly GCA_022085475.1. Taxonomy (NCBI): domain Eukaryota; kingdom Viridiplantae; phylum Streptophyta; class Magnoliopsida; order Caryophyllales; family Caryophyllaceae; genus Heliosperma; species Heliosperma pusillum. The sequence continues at coordinate 8,015 of JAIUZE010043095.1, read as the reverse complement.
GTCATTGGGGCAGGGCGATGGTGGATATAGGTCCCTCGTACCGTACCCATCAAGCAATTCTCATTCCTATACCCGACTACCACCCATGGCGGGTACAAGTTTTCATACCCATACCCGCGCCGCTGGGTGAAACTCTATACCCGATACCCGCCCCGCTGGGTAAAAATCTAGACCCGTACCCGCCCCATTACCCACCAACCACCTATGTCATAGCTTATGTCAATACTTTTTTTTTAAAAATAAAATAAAATGTAGTTTAATCACTATGAATTTTCGCAAATTTTCAATTTTATAATTTTAATTTAAGTTTTTTTTTAATAAAAATTAATAAACAACATTATAAAAAGTCATATTAATATATATATATATATATATATATATATATATAGGGGCGGGTTCCCATACGAACTGAAGTTCAATACGAACTTACGAACTAACTTAAAAAATAACAAATCAAACAAAATTTGTACACCACTGACATTTGTGTACTACCTTTTCTCCCCCGAACCTTCAACTTTCTTCTTCCTATCAACTTTCCCTCCACCTTCACCGGCCCCCACGCCACTGCTCTGACTCCGGATATGTCGGAGATGCTCCGACGCCGGTTATCCCTTTGCCGACGACTGTGCTTTTTCCACTTCCCGAAGCGATATTGGTCCGACGAAAGATAGTGCACCACCACCATCATGTGTTTCTCCAACCACCATTGTTGCGGCCACCACTTACCTTTTCCGGCAAATCACTTTATCGAACTCTCACAGTTCATTTCCGACTTTCCGGCGCGTCTTCCTTCTCAGATGAGTTAGTTACTTCAAACTTATTATTGATTCTAGATCTACTAGCTAATCGACTAGAGAATAGTGTGTCAGGGGTATTGGATTCTGGCTTGGGGTTGGCCGGTGACGATTAAGGGTGGTTGAGTTTTGGGTGTATATTCAATTTAATTAGTATATTCAATTTAATTTTACAGTTTTTAGATTGGATTTTCCTAATTTCTAATTTGATTATAGGAACTGGGTAGTTGGTTAATTATGTTGAAATTGATGTTGACACAGATAATTGTTTGCCCTCTTTTATGGGAGATCCTCGGCGTACTCTGGTTTGTCGTTCAAATTTCACCAACGTTGTGGTTCTGAGATGTCACTGGTGTAGGTGTGGTGGTCTATGGCGACTGCTAGCGGTGGTGGCTCATGGGTAGGGTGATGCCCGATTGTCACATAATAAAATTGTAGGTACATAAGGTTATCCTCGTAGATACACACATGTATTGTGTAATGTGTTGTGTAGTGTAGCTGGGTTTATTAATCAGTGTTTTTAGATAGTTTATACGATTCGTACCCGGATACACATATATATTATTACTCTATATATGAATATTATTACACTTTTTCGTATTTATTTGTTTATCTTTTACGTTATTTATTAGAGTATTTTAAATGAGCTACTTTTATTGCTTGAGTTTTACTATTATCACCCAAATTAACACAAACGATTTCCTTCGGGTTAGGCGGCTTGCTACGCGGAGTGTATCTAGCAAATTAAAGGTATGTATCTAGTTACTTCAAGAAATGTATCTAGCAAACTTAAGGTATGTATCCAGTAACTTAAAGAAGTGTATCTAGCAAGTTAAAGGTATGTATCTAGTAACTTCAAGAAATGTATCTAGCAGACTTAGGGTATGTATCCAGTAACTTAAAGGAGTGTATCTAGCAAGTTAAAGGTATGTATCTAATAACTTCAAAAAATGTATCTAGCAAGCTTAAGGTATAAATCAAGTAACTTAAAAGAGTGTATCTAGCAAGTTAAATGTATGTATCTAGTAATTTCAAAAAAGTGTATCCAGCAAATTTAAGATATGTATCCAGTAACTTCAAGAAATGTATCCAGCAAGTTTAAGGTATGTATCCATAATTTAAAGGAGTGTATCTAGCAAGTTAAATGTATGTATCAAATTAAAGGAATGTATCTAACAAAGTAAAGATATGTATCCAGTAACAACTTAATAAAGGAATGTAATTAGCAAGGTAAATTAATTAAACGAGTGGGTCGACTATCCAAAAGTTGGACGAGAAATGATGTAATCTTGGATTAGGCAGCCCACTACGCGGAGTGCTTAATCCAACCCTAAATTTCCTTATTACTAGGACGCGGAAAGACAAAACTAAACTCTAAAATGGGAGGGTGAACTTTTTACGAAGGAAGTAGGCTCATAAAGGGAGGCGGCTATCCTTAAATAGGACGAGTAGCGCCCGTCTAATCCAACCCTACATTTTTTTTTCCTCCAGTAACTTTAAAAAGTTTATCTAGTAAGCTAAATATATGTATCCAGTAACTTAAAAAAGTGTATCTAGCAAGCTAAATGCATGTATCTGACAACTTGAAGTAATGTATCCAGCTAGCTAAAGACATGTATCTAGCAAATTAAAAAAATGTATCTAGTTTTCTAAAGGTATATATCTAGCTTGCTAGAAAAATAGTTGTTATTCTCACCAAATACGGATGTTAGTGTGGCGGAATAAACAGATACTTGAATTACTGGGATAACATTTCATGTCCAAATACTTCCTCCAAATAATATTTCATGTCCAAATACTTGAATTAATGGATTACTGAATTATTCAGGTCAATGAGGATTGTTTTATATCAATTCAAAATTTTGGACTACAATTTTAAAACTATAGTTCGCAAAGAGGTTGCTGAATTAGAATGCCACGCACGAGGGTGCTTTACTAGTTACACCAAAAAATAATAAATAATATCTGCAAAACATGATTAACAGGAATTCCAGCTGGTGTAACAATCCAGAGAGTTCTCAGGTCTTGTTGTTGGCTCCCCGATTCTAAGAAGGCAACTCGCAAAAGCTTGCACCAGGAGAGGTTAGGAAGCGAGTGTGAGTTGATCTGAATGATCTTTCGTAGATATCACTTTGAGCACCCGACAGTCTTATCATAGCTTCTATGATCTCTAAAATTGGGGCGTGGAACACCTTTTTTGGCTGTACGACATCCAAAAATATATATCAGAACTAGAAATTATCTGTAGTGCTTCTTTGCTCATATGAACACATACTTCAAAACTACCTGCAAACAGAGAGAGATGACACCGGCATACGCAGAGAGAGCCTTAAAGGTGATTGATCTTCTTAGGATTGGATCAATCATGTCTTTCAATGAACCGTCATCATGAAGCCTGCTCGAGGCCTATGTTGCCAAAGATTGTTCTTCTGTGGGTATTGAAATGAAGCGAAAACAAGGAATCATAGACCATTGTGAGCAAGATGTAGAAATTTACTCCAAAATCTATCAGGTAGCTGTAAGATATTCTGTAACAAACAACTATCGAACCTATCAAACTGCCTTTTTTCTGAGAAAAAGTTTCAAAAAAGTAAGACGCCAAAGGCATCGGCATCTGACTTTGTGCTTGCGACTCCTGGCTTCCCATGTTCTGGTGCAACGTAGCCACAGCCGTAAATAGCCATCTCTGAAGCCTGTTATATCAGGAAACATCAAGGAGAATGTTAATCATGTGTCAGTTTTTATTGTTTTGATAGAGTCACACTCTTTAGCTTCACCGAAAACACATAAACACGGACTTTACTGTGAAACTAATTCAATACCCATACAGATACATTATTAAAAAAGAAAGACGCAAGTATTTGAGTAAGGAAAAAAGACTAGAAAATGTACAGGTAGAAAAAACATGCTACAAAAAGTTAAAGAGCTCGACTTATAGTCTTACACTACAGGATCTTCTAACATTTACATGGACGTTTATCAACAAGTTTATAAGCGATCAATAAAATATATTTGAATGTTGTGCAGAATAATAAATAAAGATTATTGACCTTAAGTTTGAGTCTATTTCTACTGAGAGGCCTCAAAACAGAAAGACCGGAATCACATACACGAGGCATAAGCTCATCATCAAGCAATATGTTGGCAGCTTTCAAAGAGCAGCGTGCCATTGGAGGTGACATGGTATGAATATAGATGTTCATTAATACCTATCAGTAATATGGGGAAGAAGAAAAAATTTGATCTCCCAAGGCAAGTTTGTTTTATGAGAGTCTTAGATCATGGAATACGCTCCAGGTAAGTGGCATAAGGTATCCACTGTACAAAGCCTTCTCAAGAGTCAGAGCCCTCACATACATATAAACGAGAAGGTGCAGTCCATGCTCGAGACAATAATTAACAAGGTTTACAATACCCAAATGCCTCAAACGGGATGTGTGGTGAACCACATCCATACCCTAGGAAAACACCTGCAAAAAAAAACAAGAATTAAGTGAGATTAAATTATTAATTCAACAATAACTTACAAATATCATGTATATAAACCAATATAAAGGAGCGTATATAGCATGTCATAAATGTGTATCTAGCAAGCTACATATATGTATGTAGTAAAGTATATCTAGCAAACTACATACATGTATCTAGTAACTTAAATGAGCGTATCTAGCAAGTTACATATATGTATGTAGTAATTTAATGGAGTATATTTAGCAAACTACATATATGTATCTAGTAACTTAACAAAGTGCATCTAGCAAACTACAAATATGTATCTAGTAACTCAAAAGAGTGTATCTAGCAAGCTACGTGTATGTATCTAGTAACTTAATGGAGTGTACCTCGCATACCACAAATATGTATCTAGTAACTTAAAAGAGTGTATCTAGCAAGCTACATGTATGTATCTAGCAACCTACATTTATATTGCTTAATGTCTTGGGGAATAAGTTAAGCATGTATACTAATTTCTCCTAAATGCATTGTAAATATATAGAGATGTATAAGTTAACTGTAATAATGCAGTGCCCACTTAATTGCAGATTAACCTTATAATGAAAGTAGTCAAAATGAGGTTCATATTTCTGCCCGAGCTCATAGTAAAGGACTTGCACCGCCTCCCCATTCTTTGACAAAAATAGTTGTGTTAATTATACTTTTACTATCCAAAATTTTAAATGCAATATGAGATGTTCAGTCATAATCACCTATTGGAAGGAATGTCCAGGCATCAACTCTTGCCTCGATTCCAGCAACTACATCATCCTTTATGAAATAAAATGTGATCAACATGAGCAAACCTTATGTTTGAAACTATGAAGCTATAATTAACACTAATTTAAAAAATGCTTTAATCAAATTACATCATGTTGACCAAATCCACCAAAAGTATTGCTAATCATTACTTGTTCCTGATCATTTTAATTTGTGCAGGTACATTAATAATCATAGTAACTTGTCCATAAACCAACAAAAAAACGCACAGACAAACAATTTAAAAAAGACATAGGAATTGGTCGGATTTTAACCGGCAAATGAAAGCTTTGTAAACTCTGGCCTTGTACATTAGGCTACATGTCCCATTACATTCTAAAAAAAAATCACCTGTCTCAAGAAAACATGCAACAACTCACTTACTAGTGAAAACATGTACTTGAGAACATCAAGTTTAAAAAACCTTTCAATTAGTCATGGATTTACAAGAAACATACAACAACTTACTTAATCGCCTTAATCACTAGCATAGATAAATATGATCATTATATTTGTAACACCCGGAAATGTACCCTATTTTTCTAATAGAAATATTTTACGAAATCGTCTCAGTAATTTTTAAGTTATAATTTATAATCTTAAGTTCCGAGTCGAATTTTGAATTTCCGAGTTCGTATTTGGAATTTCTGCGAGATTTCATGAAAATGCCGTCTTAAGTCTAGTTTGACTTTTTTGGACTTTGGAAATCGTCTTTGACTTTGCCTACACAACTCACCCTACTCCCTCCTTAACCTAATATTTCATTTCCACACAAAAATCAAACACATTTTCTTTCTTCCTCCTTAAGCAACTTTTCCCTCTTTGAATATCGATCTTTGATTCATCGTAACTTCTTCATTTCTCGATAGAATTCGCGTAAGTTCGTCTTATTCTTCTTCCCTAACCTTCCTCTATCCGTATTGATAATAAAATTATCGTCTTTCTCGCTTTTTAAGCATTCCGTCTTTCTCAAGATGAACTTTATTCATCTTTTTGCGATCTAATTGTAGGTGGCGACCTCCAAGATCCCGACAAAGACTATTTCCTTATAGAAGAGGAGCTTGACGATCATTAGAGACGCTAAAAGGTAACGGTGAAGGGTTACTCGGTATTACTTACGTGTTTTACATGTTTATATGCTAGAAAATCGTATTAGAATACGATTAGGAAGATTAGAAACCATGTTATGATTAATGAATGATGTTATATGATGAATATTGATGATATATGTTGATTGTTGATGATTATTGGAAGTATAATTGAGTTTTGAAATGAATTGGTTGAGAATTGGAAGCTCACGGGTGAAGAAGTGCTCCCAGCCGGTCGACCGGCCGCCGGTCTGACCACCGGCTGGGAACACATCAGAAACCCCTTTGGAAATTGAGAATTTGTATGAAGTGGTGCTCCAGGCCGGCCAACCGGCCACCGGTCAACCCACCGGCCTGGAACACATCAGTATTGAAGTTTTGAGTTTTGGTGTGATGTTCTGTGCCGGTCGACCGGCCGCCGGTCGACTGACCGGCCCAGACCTCTTTTCTCTGTTTTTGGTTTTTGCCTGTGTTCTGAGCCGGCCCACCGGCCACCGGTCACTTGCCCGGCCTGCAACACGGCTGTGTTGTTTTCCTTTGACTTTTAAAACTCGTAATTTATAATAGTTCGCATGATCGGTTTATCATATAATTTTACGTAAGGTCTTATAATATTCATGTTTTGGATATATGATATCTTATTCGCTTGTATCACATGTTTCGTGACGGTTTTCGATATGTCCCCACTTTGAGTCGGGTTTTTACAAATGTTACGGTTTGAGCACTGTTTTGTCTTGTGCTTTGTATTCTCATTCCCTTGGCTACCTTCCCGTTCGTAAGGCTGGAATGTCGGAACGGAGAGGTATCCTACTGCTTAAATGCATGTGTTAGTGGGCATATGACGAAGTTGTTGGGAGTTGAACGCTATGCGTTGTTCGACCCGGCCGTCAAATGTTGTATACTTGCGAGGTGGTGTTATTTGCATGTAGCGTACCGCATGTTATGAGGCTTGAGCTTGTTTTCCGCCTCTTTCGTGAATTGATCTACCGAGAATGTGGGTACTCGGCATATATATTGTAAGACCGAGTCTTGGATGCGAAACGTGATCGCATGTCGAATCGGAAAATGTGATTCCGAGAATCTGGCCAGGTTTAGATTAGGAGCCGTTTAATTATCGTTCCTACCAGGAGGAAATTAGTCTACATACGCGAAATGCTTTATCGTGTATGCGTTCAGGGAAATGCTTTATCCCGTGGATGCCATTTAATCATTCTTGCTGGGACACGAGGCTAGTGCGTTTCATTTACCGTGAGATATGTCGTCTTGTGTCGTTCTTTGAATGCGTGATTTCATGATATTGTTCATGGTCATTGCCTGATTGGACACCGTCATTGTCTTGGTTCGTGAATGGTTGATAATATGTTGGAATTGTGTAATTATCGCATGACTTGACTGGTTTGTCTGTCGAGTCTCAATCTTATCAATCTTATACCGCTAACGGTGAGATGTAAGCCCTAGTGAGCGTATTCGATTGCCTAAGAGTGTCTTTCCCGAGTCTTGGAATAACATGATGTTTACGGAATTGATTTCTATATGATCTTATCATTATATCCCGTACTGCCTATTTGTTCTTATCGCAACTCACATGTATATATATATGCATGCTTTACTTTTGTATTACCTTATGTGTACGTTTGATGTAATATGGCTGGGAGAACCCGGAGTTACTCCCCACTGACTGTGGCATTCATGTTTTTCATGGATGAACAGGTTTCTTGCTTTGGATGACTTTTTGGATACGATATTTTGGGGTTCGGGTGTGAGCTAGCGGGCGTTTGTCCCTGGAAGTTTTCACCTCTAGACGATATTAGCTAGTTTTGCTAAACACTTGTTCTTTGCTAACATTTTAAGAGACCCCATCTCTTTGTTGTATTTCCGT
>JAIUZE010043088.1:0-10585 GCA_022085475.1 Heliosperma pusillum | reverse complement strand
TTATTTAGATATTATGTTATTGTAATGAAAAGAAAGAAAATATCTAGTCCTATGAGAGGAAGAGGAGCCGTGTGGTATGAGAAGAAAATGGGTCTGTTTTTAAGCGATTTGCGTAATTTAAGTTGACGGATCGATAAAGTTACAAATATCTTAGATATTCGTATTAGTTTAATCGAAAGAATTAAAAGATCTAAAGTGAGTGGAAAAAGATGACATGGGGCGTGTGACTCATGCCAAAGTCGGGTTTCGGGTTTGTTTCGGGATTTAAGTTGACTCGGGAATAGTTAAATGACGTTCGGGATTAAATCGTAAAACCTTCTCTTAAATTCCGAATAAATTCAAAATAATTATATTAAATTATCATAAATTCAAATAAATCTTAATAAAAATAAATTAAATTTATTATTTTTCGAATATAATTTTCGATCTTTAAATTTACGAGGTGAGTCGGAAAAGTCAACGAAAGTCAAAGTTGACTTCAAAACGGGATTCTCATGGAATCTCGCAGAAATTCCAAATACGAACTCGGAAATTCCAAATTCGACTGGAAACAATAAATTCAAATTTAAAAACTTAAATATGCTGAAAAGTATCCGTAAAATATTTTCACTAGAAAAATAGGTACTTTTGGTTTTGTTGTTACAATCACAACCCCTTAAACAAAAGTTTCGTCCTCGAAATTGAGAAGGAATGTGGCATAATGAGGTCTTTTTCCTTTATTTAAAAAAACTTTTAAAAATATACTTGTAATAAAAATACAGGGTCTTATCAATGGAACGGAAGGTTCTCGTCTGCAGTTAAGAACATCGACGTCCAAGTCAAAGACTTAAAAGATACATTTTCGCATCAATAAATGAGAAAAATAGTTATCGAACGTCTCCAATAACAAGTCTCAACACTCCTTGACGGTAAAATACTTGAAATCATAAAACAATTCCAAAAGCTTTTAGTTCAAAAATTCTATAGTAAAGGTAATAACTCTACTATCTATGCCTAAAATTTCTAACTAAAGCTTCTAATAATCTATATATAAGAGATGATATTCGATAGAAGGAACGGAATATTCGACAGAATAAATCGAATAGAAAGAGGGAAGAAAGAAGGAATGAACCACAATACTATCTTCCATCTATGAAAATTCAAATGTCGATCGTAACTTGACAACACTAACTGCACCAGAATCTAGTCCTCAAGAGAGTGCAATATATCCTCAACAATTTAAATCATCAGATTCCTACCAAAATATTTCATAAGCATGACACATCGAGTAACAACTCCCAATTATTCAAATTCAATTAAAATCTTCTAAGGTTCATCGATACGGTAAACTCCATAACTAATAACCCATGAAAGATTCATTACTAACTCTAATCTTCTTAGCTCCATCAAAACTCTTATTGGAAACCACCATCAAAATATTTATAATTAGGGAAACAAGACCGCTAACAACCACAAGGTAAAAGAGATTTATCATGAAATCCTTTGATCCAATTTATTCCAAAATTCATTACCCTAAATTATTAACAATTAACCTTCTCATCCTCAAAAGTTGAATCACAAAACCTCAAATAGATTAGTCACACAAATCTCCTTCCACTTAACATTTGCCAAACATAGGGCAATGCGACCGTAAATCAATTTATTTATCTATTCCAAACTCTCAATACATTTGTTTTTGCTTATGACGATATTCCTCAAGTTTGGTCATCCTACCCAAATTCCACAAGGTAATTATTCCCGTTAGGGTCCAACCTTTAAAGATCACAATTTCCCAAGTAACACTTAAAGAATCACTAAAATTCTTAACCACAACTACCAACTATCATTATGATTATTTCGATCCTCTGAACGATATTGCAACAACGCTTTCATAGTCTAAACCACTAGGAGAGTTCCATCCTAAGTTTATCCTTAAATCCTTATAATTATTTAAACACGAAACTAGCTCAATAGGACGGTTAGGTATCATATTCGAAACTCCTTCTAAACACATCTACTAACCCTTACGATAGTTAAAAGAAAACTACCTCTCAAGAGAGTAAGAATAAAAGAATATGATACAAGGAACATTAGGAAGCGTCACTAAAGACTACGATAAGATGAAAAAGGCGAAGGCGAACACGGAAAACGAGGTTGAGGAAGAGACAAAGCAGATAGTAGGGCTATGAAACTATCCGAGTAAGAAAGAAGATACGAGCATGAAAACACATCTCCGGACGGTAAAGACATAGGAGTACTTTCTCAAATGAAGCTTGGAGAGGTAATTTATCGGATAGTCTCATCGAAATAAAGGATAAAGAAGCTCCCGTATCAAATAAGATTAAACACGGTATTTCATAAATTGAAAACATACCAGTCACAATGTCTGGGTGAGCATCGGCCTCAGCGCGGCTCATGACGAAAATTCGACCCTTCGGTCTCCCAGAAGTAACTGGTGTAGAAGTTATCTTCTTCTTATCAGGACATACAAATGACTTGTGTCCCAGTTTCTGACAATTAAAGCACATAATTGGCTTGTTGAAACAGCCAATACCGCGATGCATAGGCATCTTGCACGCAAAACAGATACGACCCTTAAGATCGTTGTTGTTGCTCGGAAACAATGGACGGTTTCTCTGATCTGTTTGTCCACTCTGAAAATTCCTCCTCTTGTTTGGGTAAGAGGAAGGAAAGAAAGGTCGAGACGAAGGATACAACGGTCTTTTACCAAAAGCATTAGGAGCTACAAACGAAGTACGGGCCTCTTCGGCAATCTCCCGAATAGAACTTTCTGCCCAAATAGCATCATTGTAGATGGAGACAAAAGAAGTAGAACCCCTACTGATCTTGCCCTTCACCTGAGGAGAAAGCTTTCCTAGGTAAAAGAATGCCTTGTCTTCCTCCCTTGAAATAAGCCGAGTGGCATAATGAGCCAACTCGTTGAACTTGGTTGTGAAATCCTGAACTGAGAGAACTCCTTGTTTGAAGTCCATGAATTCCTTCAGTTTCTGCTGCCTTAATTCATCCGGGTAGAACCTCGCCTCCAATAGCTCACGGAAACGAGTCCAACCAAAATCACGTTCCAACTTAAAAGTAGGGCTAGTAAGTGACCACCACTGATCAGCTTCCTTCACTAAGAAGTGGGAAGCAAGACGGACTTTATCCGCATCAAGAACATCGTATAGAGAAAAGTTCTTCTCCATTTCACGTATCCATTCTGAAAGCTGAATGGGATCTACTTCACCACCATAGGTTTTGGCTTGACTCCTAGATAGTTGTGAAGCAATCCATGTACAACTCCCGTGTCTCTCACGGTCGGGAGGAGGATTAGGGATAGGATTCTGTTGTTGATTTTGTTGATTCTGAATAATAATAGTAAGAGCTGCTAGGATCGCGTTGTCAACTCTCGGAGGCATCTTTGCAAAAGAAAAACACAGATTAGTACTTATCATTTAGCAAGCACAAAGAGACTACAACATAATCCTAATCTACCCATCCTACCATTCTATCTCACAAGTTTATTATTTTATTAAGGTCAAGTTATTTATGCAAGGGTACACAAACGTGCGTCGGGAGAAAATAGCTATTTGATACCAACTGTGCACCCTCAAAATTTGCGAAAGAAAAAAATAATTAAAAAAAAGATGAGAATACGTTTCTAATAGGTTACTTCTAGTTGAAAAATCGGTAATTTTAAAACAGAAATCCTACTATTAAATATATTCACATAAACAAGGTTGTCTTAAATAAAAAAGGTTCATAAAAAAAGAAAATAATATATACATAAAGAAATATCCAAACGGGAGAAAATATCTCAGTATTTAATACGAGTATAAATACGTGAAATAAAAGAGTATATAATAATAACAATCCTAAGAACGAATATAGGTCCAAGGTAAATACTTCGCTCGCTAACTCGTCAATGTACCCAAGTATTCATCACAAACCTGCCAACCGCATTAAATATAAACACGGAAGCCACAGTCAGTGGGGAGTAACTCCGAGTTCTCCCAGCCACGAAATGTCGAGTTTAATAAAACATGAATAACATAAAAGAGATGTATATGGAAAATACAAAACCTTAACATATACGGTATGCTTTCATGTTATGAAACAAATAACTAACATATAACCTATCATATGAAGGCTAAGCTAGTCATGCAAACTATCATGTGAATCGGTTAACAAACTATACCACGAGGTAGGGAAGCTGGTATGCTGGCTCAGAGGTTACATTTAAAACATGGCCCTGATACACTCAAACCCTAATCATACAAGATATCATGTGAATCAGTTAACAACCGGTAATCCAAACTCTATCAACCTTAGCCGGCTTGCATCTCACCTTCTAAGATTCATAGAATCATCAAACATGAAAGACCCATACTTCTAGAAACAGGCATAAGTTCTTAGCACGGTCAATAGTCGACTTCTGTAACTCGAGGCTATACCACAAGGTAGGAAAACATCCTAGTCCTAGACTGATCAGACCTAGCGACAACAGCTATTCCATCCCCCGTCTCATGACAAAACAGTACACAAGAATCTCTACTAGGCGACCCCCTAGACAGAGTTGGCTAGTACTTAAGCTGGCTCCATTCCCAAAGTGGAACTCTTAGGCAACCATGCCCCGACTTGGATATAAACCCACCAAGCCGAGACACAAAAGCTATCGACGGTGAACATATACTCGTTAAAGACAGTAAGGCCTATCAATGTCATGATCCAAGATACTCATTTAGAATTAGAATGGTCAAGACGCCATATACTCATAATTCTCTATGGGTACTTAGTCAACACGACACCAACCATATAATCAAACAGTCACGGGAAAACATCCTATCATGTGACTAATTTGCATATAAATCATAATCAAATATCATATCGCCTCATATCTACTAAGGCTAATTCATTAATTAAATACAACCGTACTTGAAGACAAATCCCCGACCCGAGTCCCGCGACGGGTCATCAGTCAAAACGGGGCTGACTAGATCTTAGTTTGACCAAACCCGTTTGGTCAAACCGGCTAGAAACAGAGTCTTTACCATTTAGACTTGAACATAAAATCATCATATTCATATCATGCTATTTTATTAAAACTTCTAACATGTGAATTATTAAATCTTACGAAAACTCGTTTGACTTAAAGGATACCAAATTTAACTATAATCTCGTATTATAATTTCTAACATGTGAGAAATATTAACATTTTGAAAAACCGTTTAATTAAATAATTTACTTATTAAAATTTCCCACTTGTTAAATATTACAAAACACGATATAATAATAACAATAAATTCAAAAACCGTCACAAGTCCAAGGAAGGGGACCCACGGCTGTTTTGGGCCGAACATGACCCGGGCCTGGACTGGGCCCACGGGCCTGGTTTGGGCCTGTTTTGGGTCGATATTTTTAAAACCGTTTCTTAATATTTCCCGCATGCTTAACATATTTAAAACCCGTCAAAACAACAACAAAACAATCAAGTATCGACAAAGACCCAAAGACCAAAACACGGACCAACCAGACCGGCTGGACCGGGTCTGAACCGGCCTGGTTTGGCCCGGTTTTCCAGCCACCAAAACAGCCCCCTACGGCCACCACCAACATCAACTCTAAATTATTTCTAACATGTTTTAATTAACAAACAACCATTTTAACAATCATCGATACAAAAATCATGATAATGAACAAATCATTAAAATATGTCAAGAACACTAACATGTTAAAAATTCATACAACATATTAAAAATAACAACTTATCATGTTACTAGTTAAAAATCATAAATAACTATAACATGAACATAAACAAAAGAAAACAAAGGTATGTAACATTAATTCGTCGAGTAACTCGGAATCGTTACCTTAGCTAGCAAAATCAAGTAGCACCAAAAATAAGAAGTAAAGAAAACCCGTCTACTAGTCTTCTCCTAAAATATACGAGTCACCAAACTCGTCTTCAAAATCTTCCCCTATAAGAAATGACAAGAATAACATTATTAGAATTAAAACTTGATTTTCCATAATTAAAGTGTTGAAAACGATTTTGTCGGAATTGAAAATAAACCGTACTTGAAGATGGAGATCGAAGAGGAGATTCTAGAAATATAAGTTAGGACGGATTTGAATAAGAAATGAAGGTTTTGTGACGATTTTGCTCAAGAACGATGAAGAACGATGAAGAACACCAAGAACGATTAAAGAAAGTATTAAAAAGGTATTAAGTTGATTTAGTGTAAAATGAAAAGATAAGTGGTGAGTAAGAGTGGAGGGAGTAGCCGTGTAAATATAGAGGAATTATGGAGTTGGGTTTTGAAATTGTTGTTACGGGATTGACTTGGGTTTTATAATTATATTATGGTAATTAATTAGATATTATTAGGTTTAATGATAGTTTAATCAAATATCTAGATATTAATTAGATATTATGTTATTGTAATCAAAAGAAAGAAAATATCTAGTCCTATGAGAGGAAGAAGAAGCCGTGTGATATGAGAAGAAAATGGGTCTGTTTTTAAGCGATTTGCGTAATTTAAGTTGACGGATCGATAAAGTTACAAATATCTTAGATATTCGTATTAGTTGAATCGAAAGAATTAAAAGATCTAAATTGAGTGGAAAAAGATGACATGGGGCGTGTGACTCATGCCAAAGTCAGGTTTCGGGTTTGTTTCGGGATTTAAGTTGACTCGGGAATAGTTAAATGACGTTCGGGATTAAACCGTAAAACCTTCTCTTAAATTCCGAATAAATTCAAAATAATTATATTAAATTATCATAAATTCAAATAAATCTTAATAAAAATAAATTAAATTTATTATTTTTCAAATATAATTTCGGTCTTTAAATTTACGAGGTGAGTCGGGAAAAGTCAACGAAAGTCAAAGTTGACTTAAAAACGGGATTCTCATGGAATCTCGCAGAAATTCCAAATACGAACTCGGAAATTCCAAATTCGACTGGAAACAATAAATTCAAATTTAAAAACTTAAATATGCTGAAAAGTATCCGTAAAATATTTTCACTAGAAAAATAGGGTACTTTTCGGGTTGTTACACACTACAGAACACTTCCGATCAGCAACATACATAATGATCGGTTTTTTACTAACAAAAGTTTGGAATATCATATGGTCATCTACAAAGGATCTTATAGGCAAGCAACATTTCAGTTGAAGATCTCTTCTACATGAAGTGTTCGAAACTTCATTTGTCTTCTAATGCCTTGAATTCAGAAAGTCACAAGTTTGATGGAGAAGATGCGATTTTTTATAGAAGTTATAATTTCATCAGCGAACGAGCGATGTTCCTTTGTGTACACAAAAAAAAAGATGTTGATTTTGTATATCTAAAATTATTAATCTAAAGTCATTACAATTGTAATTGTATTTAAGCAAGAGAATTATACTTCCGGTGAATAAAATTTGATATGTTTAGTTGTTCTCTCCAGCACGGTTTTCGCTAAATCACAAAAAGAGTATTTTTTGTCGATGCAGTTTCATCTGCGAAGACTATTAAGAGATCATACCTATTTAGAAGAAAAGTTAGGACGAAAAATCGTAACAAAAAAGAATTTATTAATAATAAACAACTATATGAGACAGATAAATAAGGAATATATGGCGAACACATACCTATAAACATCAATTCATGTATGCGGGGGAGCTTCTTTATCGCAGCGGAATGTTTTTCCAACCTCTGATTCAGCCTTATGTGTGCAAACATTGCAGGAAATATAAAAGCATCTATCTAAATTAATAGTATCTGTTATTTTTCCTTGTATCCAAACCGTAACTCCTTCCCGCAGTAAAGATTTTAGCACGCATGTTCCATTAGTATAAGATGTAACTTACAGACGGAAATATTTGTAAAATGTTTTTGAAAGTGTTACGTCTTGCTCGCTTAGACTGGCAATGGAGATTATTGTCTTTCTGCTTCCACTTTGAGATGTGCGTCGATGTGTCGAGCTTTCACCAGTTTCAGACTGTAGAGCTTCTCTAATGCGTCTAATTTCTTCCGTGTTTTCGTGTGCCCGGAAGTTTAACAAATGAGAGTATATACTGTAATTTAATTAATATAGAGACATCAAATAAAAGTCTACAAACCAATGTCTGAGTTCTTCAACTTCAGAAACTTCATTGTTAACCTTAATGGTTGAGAGAAATGAAGAAGACCAGTAATCTCTTGTAAACAAATAAACTTAGTAAGATAGAATAACAACGATCTTTGAAAAGAAATATAGTTTTAAAAAAACTATATTTGAAGCCTGTACCACAAAATTTCCATGCTCTAATATCGGTTACAATAACTACAGGCTGAGAGTCAATGAGATCGGCAATTTCTTTTGCTTCTTTTGCGACAAAACCATGCCTCACCGTTAATTTGTTTTTACCATGCTGCAAAATTTTAGACAATGCTGATACATATTATAGGTAATCGTTCTAAATACATTTTTTTTAATAGATACTATGATCACTACAACCTCTTGTCAATGAGAATTACGTCACGTGTGTTGTATTCAGTATCTTTATATGTGGACATTACTGTTCTTGTTTCGGCTACATGAAAAGCAATCCCGATAATCTCTGCACAACAAAAAAAAAGCACAATGAACAATTGTTATATATTTACTGGTAATGGTTTATGTGAACAACCTATCGTACTAATCCTTCCTTGTTGTCCGAGGTAGGCGTAACATGAGTTCAGGGGAACATAAAATGATTTCTCAGTTGCATTATGTTGTGGTATTCAACAATTCTTGTGTGATCCTTTATTGTCATCTGATATTTTTTAGGACATTCTTTGCCGTATGAAGACACAAGATCGAGTGACGCCGTGATTTGTTATTTCGTTCTCATTTCCTTCTTTAAGTTTTGTACAGTAGTCGTTAATGTCTTTGCCGAACAAAGTAGCAGCCATGTCCATCCCCTACAAGTAAATTATAACAGGCTAGTTCTGTGGATGACCTAATAATGCCATTATAAAGAATTCGGCTGAAATAAAAAACACTTACTTTAGCGTCTCTAAATAAAGTTTTGGTATGTGGTATCTCCTTTTTGTGACAAAGCTGGAAATGCAGTTACTTCAAGGCGTGCAACCACGGTGAAATTGCGACTTTGTTGAGTGACTTCACGGAGAGGAATTTTTACTGCATTCATACTAACAAAAGAAGAAACATAGTACTTATTTAAAGTTATTAGACAGAAATTGTTGCTAATTTTTTTTTCTTACATTCAATACATAGATATTGAATACATTACTGTCATTCATGTAAGATACATTTATAATAACAATTTGTACTATACCTGCGAGCCATATTCTTACATTTTATAACAACAATTTCTACATTATACCCGCGAGCCTTAGTATTTCATAGCATACAATATTCTTAGTTTCTCTCTAAGAGTCATCAGTACTATTTTGTGGAGATAATACGATGTTACATCTTCACGTTTTTTTGCTCTGGATAAAACAACATACAACTGACCGTGAGAAGACATGTTGTGGCAGAAAAACTCCAACTTTGTCTAACATTTGTCCTTGACCTTTGTTAATTGTCATTGCGAAACTCAACTTTATCAAAACCTGTTTTCTCCTAAAATGGAAAGGATATTTATCTGTCGGAGATGGTTGAAGAAGAATTATAGGAATAAACACTCTTTCTCCTTTGTGATGTCCGTCAATAATTTCAACGTCAATACTATTGCACGAAAATGCTTTGCAGATTAGTCTTGTGCCATTGCATAACCCAGAAGTAGGATCTAAGTTGCGCAACAAAATGATTGGACTATTTACCTTAAGTATTAAGCAGTGAGATGGAAGTCCACTCGGATGCAAAGTTTTAAGAAATTCAATGGGATATTGTTTGGTGGTAATGTCAACAGCTTCATCCAAGCTTCTATACTCGTACGAAAAGCCAGATTGACGTGAAACTAAGATCGAATTAATAAGTTCAATGTCGTCGTTCTTTGGCGTTAGTATTGCCCTCTTTGTCATAGAACTCGTATCAGAGCTAACTAGGCTAAAATCTGGATAAACCGAGTCAACTAAAAGATCAAGTAGCTGACATTCGCGAATTCTATGAAGGATGATTGTTCTCGGGAGCTGAACGATTTTACCATTCTCAAAAGGCGGGCGTCCTTCTCAAACGTACCTTCTCAAGTTTCGGCCACAATGGAGACATCACAAAACTCGCATTTACAGTTTCATGTAGCGTGCTCGTACGTATCACAGGTAAAACTTGTCGAAAATCACCTCCAAAAACAACAACTTTGCCACCGAATATATAAATTTTTCAGCAGACATCTCTCAAAGTTCTTTCAAAATGTTCGATAAATTGTCGTCTAGACATTGAAGCCTCGTCCTATATTATTAAACAACATGTACGAATCAACTCTCCAAGACCACTTTGCTTAGAGATTTGGAAACTTTGATTTTCATTGATCTCTAAAGGAAATTTAACTCGCGAATTGGCTGTGCTACCCCCCACAATGTTGGAAGCAAATTCCAGAACTGGCAACAACAAGAGCAATAATTCTTTAGCCCGTAGATTTGGAAGTATAGGCGAGTACAGAAACGTTTTTCCTGTTCCACGTGGGCCGTCG
>JAIUZE010043083.1:0-14578 GCA_022085475.1 Heliosperma pusillum | reverse complement strand
GCTTTGCAAGAAGCCATGGGTAGTAAGTTGTTGATGAGTACTGCATTTCATGCCGCTACGGATGGTCAGACTGAGAGGACTATTCAGACTTTAGAAGACTTGCTTAGGGCTTGTGCTCTTGACTTCCAGTCGAGTTGGGAAAAGAGTCTACCGTTGGTGGAGTTTTCTTACAACAACAGTTTTCATGCATCTATCAATATGGCTCCATATGAAGCTCTTTATGGAAGGAAATGTCGGAGTCCTATTTGTTGGAATCGATTGAGTGACAATCGTGATTTAGGCCCCGATGTTCTTGTTGAGACCATTGATAATGTGAAGGTCATTCGAGATATAATGAAAGCCGCTCAAGATTGTCAAAAGTCTTATGCCGATATCCGAAGAAGGCCTTTAGAATTCGAGGTTGGAGATAAAGTGTTCTTGAAAGTATCTCCAATGAAGGGTGTTAAACGGTTTGGTGTTAAGGGTAAATTGAGCTCGAAATACATTGGACCCTTTGATATTGTGAAAAGGATTGGTGCCGTTGCTTATAAGTTGGATTTGCCCCCGAATTTTGCTAAGGTTCATGATGTTTTCCATGTTTCTCAATTGAGAAAGTATGTAAGTGATCCGAGCCATGTCTTTCAAGTTGAAATGCCTGAGCTTGAACCGAATTTATCCTTTGAAGATAAGTCGATCCGCATCCTAGACCGTAAGGATAGGAAGTTTAGAAGTAAAGTAGTTCCTTTGGTGAAAATCTTGTGGAGAAGTGCTAATGTCGAAGAAGAGACTTGGGAAACTGAAGCTTCTATGCGTAGTAAATATCCGAGTCTGTTCGAGTAAGGTATTTTTCTTTCCCTCAAGTTTCGAGGGCGAAACTTTTTAAAAGGTGGGGTGATTGTAACACCCGGAAATGTACCCTATTTTTATAATGAAAATATTTTACGAATACTTTTCAGTGAATTTAAGTTTTAACTTAGAATTTATTATTTCGAGTCGAATTTAGAATTTCCGAGTTCGTATTTGGAATTTCCGCGAGATTCCATGAGAATCCCGACTTAAGGCGAGTTTGACTTTCCTTGACGTTTTCCTTTATATTCCACTCATACTCCTCCCTTAACCTATTTTCACTCAAACACAAACCAAATTACTTCTTCCTTAAGAAACCCTTGCCTCCAATTTTGATCCATCTTTGAATCATCGTATCTTCCTCGTTTCTTGTTGAAATTCCCATAAGTTTGTCTCATTCTTCCCCTCTTACCTTCCTCTATCCGTATTGATAATAAAATTACCGTCTTTCTCGTTTTTCAAACTTTCCGTCTTTCTCAAGATGAATTTTATTAATCTTTTATGATCTATTTGTAGGTGGTGACCTCCAAGATCCCGACAAAGACTATTTCCTTATTGAAGAGGAGCTTGACGAGTAGTGAACACGCTTAAAGGTAACGGTGAAGGGTTACTCGATATCATTTACGTGTTTTATGTGATTTCTAGGTTAAAAACCGTATTTAGATTATGGTTAGTAAACTTATGACTTGTATTATTGTTGATGGATGTTGTTTGTTGAGTATTCATATGAGAATTGATGAATTGAATGTTAGTCGATAATTATCAAATGTTGATCTTGGTTGAAATTGGCATTTTTCGTGTACTAGGGACCCCAGCCGGTCGACCGGCTGCCGGTCAGACCACCGGCTTGGGCAGTGGCTGTATATTGTGACACTTTTACGTGATTTTGAAATAAGGCATTGGTCTCCGCCGGTCGACCGGCAGCCGGTCAGACCACCGGCTGAGATACCCCTTTCTTCCCTTTGTTTTTCAAATAACCCTTTGGTCCCAGCCGGGTGACCGGCAGCCGGTCACCGGCTGGGACATACTGATGTTTCAGGTTGGTTTTCACATGAGGTTTGGCCTTAGCCGGTTTTTGCTATGTCCCACTTTGAGTCGGTTTGTACAAATGATACGGTTTGAGCACTATTTTGTCTTGTGCTTTGTTCTCTCATTCCCTTGGCTACCTCCACGTTCGTAAGGCTAGAATGTCGGAACGGGGAGGTATCCTACTGCTTAAATGCATGTGTTAGTGGGCATACGACGACGTTGTTGGGAGTTGAACGCTATGCGTTGATCGACCCGGCCGTCAAATGTTGTGTACTTGCGAGGTGGTGTTATTTGCATGTAGCGTACCGCTTGTTATGAGGCTTGTGCTCTTTTCAGCCTCTTTCGTGAATTGTTCTACCGAATTTGGGGTACTCGGCGTCTATGATTGACCGAGTCTTGGATGCCAACACGTCGAAGATTGATAGCATGTCGATCGGAAAATGTGATTCCGAGAATCTGGCCAGGGTTAGAATTAGGAGCCTTTATCGTTCCTACCAGGAGGCGGAAAGTAGTCTACATATACGAAATGTGTCGTGTATCGTTCAGGGAAATGTGATCTGTGGATGCCTTTTAATCATTGTTTTGTTACCCTTTTTGGCCATTCTATACGGTGCTAGGGAGTTTAATTTACGTGTGAGAGATGTCGTCTTGTGCCGTCGTTGTTCTTTGAATGCGTGCTTTCATGATTGTATATTCATGGTCATTGCAATGACTGGCAGAGTCAATGATTGGTGTGAATGGATGATAATATGATGGATTTATTGTGATCATCGCATACTTGGCATGGTTGTTTGTCGAGTCTCAATCTTATCAAACTTATACCGCTAACGGTGAGATGTAAGCCCTAGTGAGTGTATTCGGTTGCCTAAGAGTGTCTTCCTCGAGTCTTTGAATAGCATGATGGATTCGGATTTGATTTCCATATAATCTTATCATTAAATATTGGATTGCCTATCTATTCTTATCGTATCTCACATGTATATCTCTATATGCATGATTTTACTTTTTTATGTCCTTTGATGTACGTTTAATGTGATATGGCTGGGAGAACCCGGAGTTACTCCCCACTGATTGTGGCGTTCATGTTTTTCATGAATGAACAGGTTGCTTGCATGGATGGCTTTTTACTTTGACTATTTTGGGTTCGGGTGTGAGCTAGCGGGCGTTGTCCCTGGAAGTTTCACCTCTAGACGATTTAGCTAGTTTTGTTAAACACTTGTTCTTTGCTAACATTTTGAGAGACCCCGTCTCTTTGTTATTTTTCGTACTTAGTTTGTAATATTTTGACACTCCTCGTTTTATCTATCTTGCATGTATAAAAGTTTTTAAAATACCGTATTTCCGCATACTATTTCACATGCTTGTATGTTTTATATTTCCGCATTCGCGAGGGTTGTCACACCTAAAATCATATTAGGACCAGAATATATTGACATGAAAATGACTTTGTAATTTTATCTTATAAAACAAAAATTACTAGTTTTCTTTAAATTACATTAACTCGAAAAAACTATAAATCGATTATGCATGCAACAACCAAAGCGCTGATAACGCTTGTAAGTTTCTTAAAAACAATATTAGACATTTCTTATATCATATTAAAATTAGTTTACTCATTAAACTAAAGGATCTTATGCATGCATAACAAAGATAAATAAGAGAAGAAAAATTTGTTCCTTACATTGGATTGGAACAAATTTATGGGCACAAGATTTGGACACCTTCTAAACCTTGTTCTTGAGCTTATATGATAAGGATGATCTTCCAAGTTTCAAATTATAAACTCTCCAATTAGTTTCACCCAAGACTACCCCATTAATCTCTACAAAATACTACACTAGTATATATAGTAGTCACTCTTAAATAATTCTTATAACTCTCTTACTACTCTAGTAAACTTATTAGAATATATGAACTCTAAATATTGCATGAACTTCTTCAGTTTAGTGTGAGAATGAAGAGATTTAGAGAGATAAGTGTACATACAAATATAAGATCAAGTGTTAACTAAATAAGGAGAAAACATCTCCTAATTTAGCACATATGGACCGGCCACCCTAATCATGGGTAAGGGTGAATTTACTTTTAATCTTAACAAGATATTAGGTAGGTATCTAGGCTTAGGTAGGTAATCATTTTGTTTAATTCTCAATTAGAACAATTATAATTACCTAAATCCTACCTAATACCCACCAAAAACCGGTGCACCATGCATAAAATGGGTGTCCATTTTATCTTTGTAATTTGTCATTTGTCACATATGTGACATGTGACATGTAACATGTAATCTTTGCTTATAAATTTACATTTAACTAATTTAAATGAAATTCATAACAAAAAAATTAGACTTAACATTTTAAGTCATATTTTATAATTTCATGTAAATAAAATGGGTCATCTCATATTTGGTTAATATAATCTACAACAATTTGTAATTATAATCAACCAATTTTGCTTATCTCAAATGTTTCATAAACATAATGCATTCTTAGTAATATACTAATTAAATTACTAAAATGAATCTTATTTAATCATATTACAATAAGATATAATTCTCACTAATATAAACTTAGTTCAATTTAAGGGATTAATTAATCTGTATCGCTATACAATTAATTAATGTACATGATTAGGGGATTGTCCTTTAGGTGTGACCTCAAGGGATCAACTGATCACCACCGTCATACAACAGTAACGTCAAACTCAATTGAGCCAATCGTTACCGATTTATGTTGACCAGTTGACTATAATATTCATCATCCCTTTGTATTCTTATTATTGAGATTTAATTATGTGATCGCACTATTGTTGAGGACACTCACTCCAACAAAGTTAATTAATTCTATTACATTCAAAGCTTGCTTAAGAAAGGGGGGGATAATTGATCTTGTGTCACATACGGGATACCCGTGGGGAAGAGTTAAGTGCCAAGGATATAAATGTGGTGAATGAGTTTTTGGATATCTTTCCTGATTCTATTCCTTGGGTTACCACCTAGGAGAGAGGTAGACTTTAGTATGAAGCTGAAACCTGGAGCGAGACCTAACTCAAAAGCTCCTTAACGTATGGGACTAATGGAGGTTGAGGAATGAAAGTAACAACTAGAGGATTGCTAGATAACGGATACATTAGACCGAGTGTATCGCCGCGGAAAAAGAAAGATGGGAGCTTGTGGTTGTGCATTGACTATAGAGAGCTGAATTAGGTGACTATTAAGAACAAATACCCATTACCGTGTATCGATGACTTGTTTGACCAACTTAGTGAAGGTTTCTTAAACCCATTATTTGAAACTTCTAATAACATTATATAGTTAGTTTACTAATTAAACTAGTGGATCTTATGCATGCATAACAAAAGATAATGAAAGAACAATTTCCTTATATTGGGTATGAATAATATGGGCATAGTATTTGGACACCTTCCAAATATTTTTCTTGAGCTTAAACAAGAACGATGAACTTCCAAGTTTCAAGTTAGAAACTCTCCTTTTAGATGCACCAAGATAATCCTCTTTAATTTTAGTATGATACTACACTTAGTATAATATAGTAGAACCCTTTAAAAATAATCTAATAATCTATTACTACACTTAGTAAGAACACATGTTTTATGTGAAGAACTTCTTAAGTTCTCTTCTTGTGTGAGAACGTTAGAGAGATGTAGGGAGATTTTTCATACAAAATTATATGAGATGGAATATCAAAAATAAGAAGGAAATAATCCCTCTTATTGATGAGCATGACCGGCCACAACATCACATGGGGAGGGTGTTGTCATTTTCAATTTGTCTTATCAATGCATTAGAGTAGGTATCTAGGTCTAGGTTGTAATCATTTAGTCTAATTCTTAATTAGAACAACGAACAAGACCTAAACCCCTACCCTAAGCCCAAAAACCTGTGCACCCACATAAAATAGAGTCCATTTTATTTTTGTGATTTTGTCATTTGTCACATATGTGACATCTAACATGTAACATGTAATATTGCTTATAAATGTACATTTAACTAGTTTAAATGTAATTTCATAAACAAATAAATAAGACTTAACAATTTAAGTCATATTTGATAATCACATGTAAATAAAATGGGTCATATCTTATTTGGTTAATATAATCTACAACTATTTGTAATTATAATAAACCAATTATGCTTATCCCAAATGTTTCATAAACATTATGTATTCTTAGTAATATAACAATTAAATTACTAAAATGAATCTTATTTAATCATATTACAACAAGATATAATTCTCACTTATAATTTTAACTTTGTTCAATTTAAGGGATTAATTAATCTGTATCGCTATATAATTAATTAACTTACATGATTAGGAGATTGTCCTTTAGGTGTGACCTCAAGGGATCAACTGATCACCACCGTCATACGACATTAACGTCAAACTCTAGTGAGCCAATCGTTACCGATTAATGTTGACCAGTTGACTATAATATTTGTCATCCCTTTGTATTCTTAATATTGAGATTTAATTATGTGATCGCACTATTGTTGAGGACACTTACTCCAACAATCTCCCACTTGTCCAAGACAAGTGTGCGTCACCAATTCTCTTGTCCTATTACTATCTCCCACTCAACGCAAGGTGTCTTGCAGGTCGTACTTGCATTCGATCACATCAAGAGTGGTTTCCTCGATCAAGAGAGTAACTATCTGACCGGAATTATCTACCATAGATACCTTCCGAGCGTGGCCAAGCATTTCAGCTTACTACTCCTCGAGTGGCCGTGAGATTTTAAATAACCCTGACAAGGGGTGGACAATTCCTATCGCACTATTCCCTTCGAATAGCCACAACTCATCACGACCCAAAAGATGCCCATTTGACCCCCAGTTACGAATGTCGTAGAGCATAAATCAAAATCACTCTGAAACTGTGCCACCTTAGGTGAACAGTCTTTAGTCCAAAGAATTGACTCAAAAAGAATACTATAGTAGCTCTCGCCATGACCAGGCTATACAAATTGCCATAACTCTATAAGTGGTCACTGCCCGACAGAGTGTCCCATACAATCTGCCTATGTGATCAACTAGTCATCCCTTATGACCCTATGGCACATGAACTTGCCATAAATCGCATCACACTCTAGTCACTTAGAGACGTCACCTTATATAAGCAACTAAGAGCTAATGCTTATGCTAATCCATATCAGTTTAATAGGGTTCAAAGTTGTCACTACAACCTATTTGGATATAACAATGCGCAAAATGAGTTTTAGAAACTCAAACAATAAATGTGATTATCATATATGAACAATCAACACAATGTTATTGCTTCATATCTTATAATCTAAAGTCTATATGATCCATGACACTTCATGGTGATCTTGTTAAAATGGAATAAAGGCTTGGATAGTGAATATACCATGTATTCATTTATTCCAACCTTATGAATTACTTTTTCCTTCCACTCAACGTTATTCCTAATAACAGGAATTCATCTACGTACATGTCTAGATCTCTATCTAGTGTTGGACTGTTTAAGTTGAAAAATGCTCTCACTCGTTATCATGATAACTGATAGGTATCTTAATGAAAGGATCTACCATTAGTTCCTTATAATCCACCTTATCCTTATTATAATGTACTAAGTCTCTATTTGTAGAATTCATAATGGTTGACTCTTCAATCATCCTATTTAGTTATTCGCTTCTAATCTTAAAAAGGTTAGCCTAGGATTTCGACAAATCATTATAAGTTTGGAAATTTGGATACGTGTAAACTTTAACACATAACCAAGTTATCTTTACCAAACACAAGAATGAATCCCTAATTCTCCTCGAGTATCTTATGGATATTCTTGTAGGCTATCCAATGACACTCATGTGGATTGATTTGTTATTTCCTTGTCATGCTCCAAGCATACATGTCATATTAGGTACGTGCATATTTTGGCATACATGATTGGCCCTAATGGCAGAAACATTAGTGATGACGTGATCAACAACTCTTAGGTTCAGTGGATGCTATGACCTTTTCATAGTGATCCCACTTTCATCAATATGAATAACCTACTCAACTTGTTAAAATAGATTTTCATTTTAGTATGCATAATGCCTTCTTTCATTCAGGATTGAAATCCAACCACTCCCTTACAAAGGTTAATATAAATACATCACGCACAATGAGTAATACGTCATTTACGTGGAAGACAATTTATCTCACTAAACTTCATGTCTAAACATGATAACTTTAACCCCCACTCACATTCATGTCTATACATGATTTCTCGAGAATTCGAGTGAAACTATTCTTATATGACATAATAAAAATGATCATCAGAACATTAAGTGTTGGTGGAATACTTAGGCTTGTGTCGTGTACACATCTGGAGTGTAAACTACTATGACTTTTGAGTTTAAGGGAAGTTTAGTTTAGTCTACTTAAACTGAAAACAACTCAAATAGAAATGGAGGCTGTTTTAGAGAGACTGACCTATATCAGCTGAAATTCAAAGGATATGACTTAGAGAAGCTCCCCTACAGCAAAGCACAAGAGAAGGGACTCAAAGACTAGTTTAGCGATAGGTTTCAAGTATTACAACAAAGCACAAACACTCCAAACTTAGCCTCAACAGCAAGCAACCTAATCACAGCAAAGCACAGATTTGACTTGACTTACAAAGCAAGACACTGATCAGACACCTTGTAGATGTATCAGGCTTGACTCAAACTACAGCCCTTAGCACAAGTTTGAAAGATTTGAGGGATTTCTCAAAGTTAAATTCATTCATAAAGTCTACCTAAAACAATACATAATACCCTCCTTATATAGGGAGGCTGATACAATGTGATCCCTTGGATGTAAAGTCCATCTAAGGGTCATCTTTGGACTTAAACTTCTACAAAAACTAACTAATTAAGAACCTCACAAGAGGACGAGTTTAACAACTAGCTAGTACAGACACAAAAGACACAAACAGACTGATGCAAAAAGCAATAAAGCAGTTTTTGTATTTTTCACAAAATAGAACTCTGTTGTTCTTGTTGTCTTGCTGCTTTGCTCTGGGTGTTTTGTTGCTCCTTGGGACTCTCCACTCTTATTAGGACTTAGATAAACCTGTCTTGGATGAAGACAAGTTGACTTAGGCAAAAGGAAACCACATCTGAACATGTACTGCCTCTGCTATGCTGCTCACTGGACTCTAGCTTGGGGTGTCTGTTTCATGAGTTTTTGCTAGACTTCAAAAGGGGTTGTCCTTGAAAAACTTGTATTTTAGAGGGTTGGCTTGATGGTAGGCCATGGTGGGGGTGGTTGTGATGCCCTGGTGTACCTCCTAGGTGCAGGGCTTGTTGATTGGTCTGCCTGGTCCTGGATGGTTTTGTTTCTGTCTTGTGTGGGTAATGTGGGTTGTGTTGGGGCTTGGCATCGGTTGTTAAGCGCTGGACTGTCTTCCTCACTGGTGTGGCTTGGCGTGGCTTGATCTTGGCTTGACATAGCTTGTTGTTTAGACCTTGTAACTCGAGCTTCCATCTGAGGGGTCCTTGGGGTCAGGCTTGTCTTGTTTGTGGCTTGATCATCAAGGCCCCTTGGGTGAGCTCCTGCTGCAGCCTCCCCGGGTTGAAAAGGGCTTGACCTCAAGCCTGTGTCTTCCCCTCCCTCAGAGTCTTCATAGAAGGGACTAAGATCCCCAACATTGAATGTTCCATGAACTGCATACTCTCCTGGTAGATCAATTCTGTAGGCATTAGGACCTATCTTCTCTATGACTTGAAAAGGACCATCTGCCCTTGGCTCTAACTTATTCTTTTTCTTGGAAGGGAACCTTTCTTTCCTTAAGTTGATCCATACTAAATCTCCTGGTGCAAAATCTTTCTTGGTCTTAGAAACCTTGGCATTCTTCTTGTATAGGTCATTAGTTTTCTCAATTTGTTTTCTGACTGATTCATGGAGTTTTAGCATTTGTTCCACCCTTTTCTTGGCATCATAGTGGATCTCTGACCTGCACACATTAGACAAACTCAAAGGCATTAAGGGGTTAGTACCATAGACCACTTCAAAGGGGGAGTGGCCTGTGGCTGCTGATGGGGCTCTATTGAAAGAGAACTCTGCTTGAGCCAGCTTTAAGTCCCAATCCTTGAGAGATTTGCTGACTATACACCTCAAGATCCTTCCCAAGGTCTTGTTGGTCACCTCAGTTTGGCCATCTGTTTGAGGATGATGGGAGGTACTAAACAACAACCTAGTGTTAAGCAGCTTCCACAATGTTCTCCAGAAATGGCTCATAAACTTTGTGTCTCTGTCAGACACAATAGTCCTTGGGACTCCATGTAACCTCACCACCTCATCAAGGTATAGCTCTGCTACACTCACATCATCCTCAGTTTTCTTGCAAGCAATGAAATGTGCCATCTTACTGAACCTATCCACAACCAACATGACAGAATCTTTCCCTCTTGCTGTCCTAGGTAATGCTACTATGAAATCCATACTTACATCTTCCCAAGGCCTACACGGGACTGGTAGGGGAGTGTAAGGTCCTGCTTGAAAAGAACTCTTGGCCTTTTGACAAACTCCACACCTTCTGAGAACTATTTGGACTTCTCCCATCATCTTAGGCCAGTAGAATTGATCCTGTAGTATGTCCACAGTTTTATGAACCCCAAAGTGTCCTCCAAGGCCACTTCCATGTACCTCCTTGATCAATAGACTCCTATAAGATCCTCTGGGAACACACAGCTTGTTTCCTTTGAACAAGAATCCATTTTGCAAAGTGTAGGGTGAATCAATGGTCCTTGTTCCCTCTTTCTGTGCTAACCAATATTCTGCAAAGTCTGGATCTTCTTGATACATGTCCTTCATGAACTCAAAGCCAAGAACCCTTTGCTCCATAGTTGATAGCAGAGTGTACCTCCTAGATAATGCATCAGCCACCACATTCTGTTTGCCCTCTTTGTATTTGCTAGAAAAGGTGAATGACTGGAGGAACTCCACCCACTTAGCATGCCTATGACTGAGCTTATGTTGACCTCCTATGTACTTCAATGCCTCATGATCAGAGTGTAAGACAAAAGGCTTGGGCTTCAGGTAATGACTCCAATGCCTTAAAGCTCTGACAAGAGCATAGAATTCTTTGTCATATGTAGAATAGTTCAGCTTATCACCACTTAGCTTTTCACTGAAATAAGCTACATGTTTCTTTTCTTGGATAAGGACAGCTCCAATCCCCACTCCACTTGCATCACATTCAACCTCAAATAGGCTGTTAAAGTCTGGCAACCTGAGGATAGAGGCACTGCACAAGAGTTTCTTCATGTGTTTGAAAGCTTGCAAAGCATTCTCAGTCCAAGTGAACTCTCCCTTCTTCATGCATTCAGTGAGGGGTGCTGCAATGGTGCTGAAATTCTTAATGAATCTTCTGTAGAAGGATGCTAAGCCGTGGAACCCTCTTACTTCTGTGATATTCCTAGGGACAGGCCAAGACTGGACAGCAATGATCTTATCTAGATCAACTGAAATGCCTCTACCAGACACCACATATCCTAGAAACTTGACTTCCTCAGTCATGAAAGTGCATTTCTCAAGTTTCCCAAAGAGCTTGCTCTCCTTAAGTATTTCAAACACTGCCTCAAGATGCCTCAAATGATCATCCTTGCTCTTGCTGTAGATGAGAATATCATCAAAGTATACCACCACAAATCTCCCTAGGCAAGGCCTGAGCACTTCTGTCATTAATCTAATGAAGGTACTTGGGGCATTTGACAGGCCAAAGGGCATGACAAGCCACTCATAAAGGCCATGCTTTGTTTTGAAGGCTGTCTTCCACTCATCTCCCTCCCTGATCCTTAATTGATGGTAACCTTGCCTCAAATCAATCTTAGAAAAGAACCTTGAGCCACTCAGCTCATCCAACATGTCATCAAGCCTAGGTATAGGGAACCTATACTTAACTGTGATGTTTTTGATAGCCCTGCTATATATGCACATCCTCCAAGTCCCATCCTTCTTAGGAACCAACAATGCAGGTACAACACAAGGGCTTAATGACTCCCTTACAAACCCTTTACTCATCAACTCTCCAACTTGCTTCTGCAGCTCTTGTGTAGCCATAGGATCACATCTATAGGATGGTCTATTAGGCAGTACAGACCCTGGCACAAGGTCTATTTGGTGTTCAATTCCTCTTAAAGGGGGTAAGCGATCAGGAAGTTCCTCTGGGAACACTTCCTTGAACTGATCAATGAGGGGCTTAACTTCTGCAGGGATTACCTTAGACTCCTCTTCCTGAACTTCTTTTGATAGCAGCATTAATATAGGTTGCTCTTCACTACACTCTTTGACCATTGCTGATTCGGACAGAAACACAACTCCACTAAAGTCTTCAGCCATGCTTGGACTCCCATAGCTCTTCTGATGTGGTGGTAAGGGGGCTAATGTCACCTTCCTACTCCCATGCTTGAAGGAATAGGTGTTGCTTCTTCCTTGGTGTATGGAGCTTTTATAATACTCCCATGGCCTTCCTAATAACAAGTGACAGGCATCCATTGGAACCACATCACACAATACCTCATCTTTGTACACACTTCCAATGGAGAATGGGACCATACATTGCTTATCCACCTTAACCTCTGCTCCCTTACTCAGCCATCTCAACTTATAGGGATGAGGGTACTCTTGAGTGCTCAACTTCTGCTTATCAACCATAGTAACAGAGGCCACATTGGTACAACTACCTCCATCTATAATAAGGTTACAAACCCTCCCTTGTATGGTGCATCTGCTTCTGAAAATGAGGGACCTTTGATCCTCCTCCAAAGGTATATGTTGTGAATGCATTACTCTCCATAGGACTAAGCTGTGGCCTATGTCAGGGAGTGCCACTATTGCCTCCTGACTAGACTCTTCTTCCTCACTCACCACTTCTTCAACCTCAGGCTCATCCCTTTCATACTCAACTAGACCTTCTTTCTCCAAAGCCTCAACCTCCATTATAGTTAAGGTCTTCTTAGAAGGGCAATCCTGTTGGAGCAAGTGTCCTCCACAATAGTGCATTTATATTATAAATCTCATTTTGGAATATTAGTGGGATGACTAGTATTTTGATACTCCATGTCAGTTGATTAACGTAAATCGATAACGGTTAGCTTACTAGAGTTAGACGTTATTGTCGTATGACGGCGTTAATCAACTGACCCCTTTCGGTCACACCTATAGGATAAGACCCAAACAGAAATCTAATTATTTGTATACGATACATATTAATTAGTACTTTATATATATATTTGATATATGTTTAGTTACGAGAGTTATTTATTGTAAATTGAGTTACGAACTCATTCCGGATAAGTTTATTAGTCAATTATACGATAATTAACTGAATAAATTTTACGTCTTATTTTAATATGATTGAATAAGATTTAATTTAATGATTAATAGTTAATTCATTAAATTAGTTGAGGTTATGCATATACTTTGAGGTAGAGGTGATTAGTTAATTATATTTATAAGGAGTTGTAAAATAATCTAACTAGGCATTGTGGGACCCATTATATATTGATATAATGATAAAATATCACTTAAAAGTTAAGTGTATATTATTTATTAATTTGAGTTATATAATTGTTATATGATCAAATTAACCCTTAATTATACAAGATAATTAAACATATGATTATAAGTATTTGTGGGACAAATATCAAAAATCAAAATGGACCACATGACACTAGTGGGTGCCGAAATTTTGGTAGTGTATAACATGATGATTGTTGTTTCTTGTATTACACAACAACATGTGATCATGTCATGTTTATGACACATGATCATGTTCTAATTCACATCTACACTCAACCAATTTGCATGGGATTATTTTAAGCAAAATAAGAGGCCACATAGGCTCACTTGGCCGGACCCTTGTGTCCTTAAATGGACAATTTTGTTGTTCATTTTGCTTGCTTGTTCATTCTTATTTTGATGCTTATCTCACTAAAAATCCTCATCTCTCTAAAACCTCTCAAACACTAATATTTCCTATTACTAGAGTAGTAATAAAATGTAATATTAGTTCATCTTATCACTTGTGTTTTCTAGTCAAAAACTAAGTGATTAGTTTGGGTTTTCTCTTGGGTGCTTCTTAAAGGAGGTCTTCTAATTTGAAGATTACAAGGAGGATCATCTATTTCTTTCTAGCACAAGATCAACAAGAAAGGTGTTTCTTGTTGTGCCCATATAAACCGAAATTTCTCAATGTAAGGAAATTTCTTCTTATTTTTATTATGCATTTTAATTTGCATGCATGTTACATAGATCTTTATTAAACACTAAATTAACAAGTAATTTAGTAACTAATTAGAAGAGTCTAATTAGGGTTTATGAACTTTCATGTGGTATCAGAGCTAGCTTGTAGCATGCATGTTGATTTTAAGCATTAAAATCGGGTTATACGATAACTTGAGTAAAAATCGAAAATTTATGTTAAAAATGGTTTTCACAAAATTTTCTGATTTGCATGCATACCTACTGACCTCAAAATTGTGGTGGTCAAATTTGGTGAATTTACGAATTAATTTGCTATTTATTATGTTTTATGGCCTTTATAACCGAGTTAACATGCGGTTGTATGTTATAAGTTAACTACATATAGTTGCATGTTGAATCTGGCCTCAAATTTTTAATTTGATCTCACATGCATGGTGTACATATTTTATGTAATTCTTCGTGACATTTGGTCATGTATTGCATGGTTATGGATTTTATTGGATAAAAATC
>JAIUZE010043082.1:0-14174 GCA_022085475.1 Heliosperma pusillum | reverse complement strand
TGTTTGGCATATGCCCGCTCTAACCGAGATCTTTGGAGATGATTCCGTACTACAGTTTGGTGGAGGAACCCTAGGACACCCTTGGGGTAATGCGCCGGGTGTTGTAGCGAATCGAGTAGCCCTAGAAGCATGTGTACAAGCTCGTAATGAAGGACGTGATCTTGCTCGCGAGGGTAATACTATTATTCGCGAGGCTTGTAAATGGAGTCCTGAGCTAGCTGCTGCTTGTGAAGTATGGAAGGAAATTAAATTTGAATTCCAAGCAATGGATACAATTTAAACTAAGTAATCAATGTTCGTCTCCTTAATTAAATTGTAAATAAAAAAACTCGGCCCAATCTTTTACTAAAAGGATTGAGCCGAATAAAAATATTTTTATGGATATATAAGCAAGATCTTAAAAAAAGTGGAATAATAAACAACCAAAACTTTGTATTATTGTGTTGGATCCCCAATTAATCCTACGGAGCCCCAGGATTGGCAGAATTTGTATATTCTTATATCTATTTCGTCGATTCGGACCATGACCGTAGATATCACGTCAAGTATAAGAACTCCTTCTATCCATCTTGTATATTGTCCTTTTCGTTCCATATTGGAATCGAATTATTCATTTTTTATCATATATTAGATTATTCTATGAAAAAATTTGCGTCATTTCATAAAACTAAAGGAGACGCTACACTATATTTATAGTTCCTTATTTTTTCTTTTGATGTAAATTTTACACAGCACGGGAAACTCTGACCTTTCTGTTTATAAAGGTCTATTCTATTCAAGGAATTAACTGATACCATGGATTTTTACAAAATGAAAACAATATAAAACTCACTCATTATTTAGTTAATAATCCGAATGATTGAATTGATATCCTTTCATTATGATTATGATAGAAATTAAATTGATTTTCATCAAATGACTATTCATCTATTTTAGTTTCATGCAAATAGGGGGCAAGAAAACTCTATGAAAAAATGGCGGTTCAATTCGATGTTGTCTAAATTAGAACGCGGGTGTGGATTAAGTAAATCAACGGACAGTCTGAGTCCTATTGAAAATACCAGGAAAAAAAAAAATTCGAGTCTAAATGATAGAGAGAAAAAGAGTAAGAGTTGGAGAAATAGTTACCGTGTTAGTTACAGTAATGTTGATCAGTTATTTCGGGTCACGGACATTCGAAATTTAAACTCTGATTATACCTTTTTAGTTATAGATAGTAAGGGGGACAGTTATTCCATATATTTTGATATTGCAAATAACATTTTTGAGATTGACAATGACCATGCTTTTTCTAATTTTGGGGATTCAGATTTTCGGAACTCAAGATCTAAGAGTGACGATACCTATAATGATCATTACACGTATTATACTAAATATAATTGGAATAATTACATTAATAATTCCATTGATAATTATCTTTATTCTCAAATCCGTGTTGGGAGGTCCATTTTAAGCGGTAGTGATAATTACAGTGATAATTACATTTTTAGTTACATTTTTAGTGAAGGTAGAAGTCTAAGAACTATCACAAATGATAGGAATTTAACTAGAAAAGAAAATCTTGATGTAACTCAAAAAAAGAAGGATTTGTGGGTTCAATGTGACAATTGTTATTTCTTAAATTTTAAAAAATTGTTCACAAATATCCACCTTAATATTTGTGAACAATGTGGATATCATTTGAAAATGAGTAGTTCAGATAGAATTGAACTTATGATTGATCCGGGGACTTGGAATCCTATGGATGAAGATATGGTTTCTGTGGATCCCCTTGAATTTCATTCGGAAGAGGAACCTTATAAAGATCGTATTAATTCTTATCAAAGACAGACAGGGTTAACTGAAGCTGTTCAAACAGGTATAGGTCAACTATACGGTATTCCTGTAGCAATCGGGGTTATGGATTTTGAGTTTATGGGAGGTAGTATGGGATCGGTAGTCGGGGAAAAAATAACCCGGTTGATTGAATATGCTAGTAATAAATTACTACCTCTTATTATAGTATGTGCGTCTGGAGGAGCACGCATGCAAGAAGGAAGCTTAAGCTTAATGCAAATGGCTAAAATATCATCTGTTTTATATGATTATCAATCACATAAAAAATTATTCTATGTATCAATTCTTACATCTCCTACGACAGGTGGGGTAACAGCCAGTTTTGGGATGTTGGGGGATATCATTATTGCCGAACCCGACGCCTACATAGCATTTGCGGGTAAAAGAGTAATTGAACAAACATTGAATAAGACAGTACCTGAGGGTTATCAAATTTGAACTCATGATAGAGGAGGGATAGAGAGGAAAGCATTATCAAATTTGGCGCCGTTGCCGGGGAAGGCAATATAGCTAAATTTTCAAATTGAACTCTTGTTAGTGTCATACTTTGTTTAGATTGTTTTTCAAATATTTCTTTTTGTATTGTTTGTAGGTTACTTGGTGTTGAAGTTACTAATTGTGTTGTGGAGTTGTTTTTAAAAGTTTATGCCTAGGTCACAAGAAGGACTTGGTGACCAAGACATTGACCCGTCCTCAAGTAGCATTTCCAATTGGTTGTTTTCGAATCCCCTCTATAGGAGACCCTTTTGGAGGGAGCCTAGTGAAGAGGAGTTTGGGAACAATATTTTTCAAGAACCACAAGAACAAGTGTTTGAGTCACCTCCTAGGAGACCACCACCCTTGAACATCATCTACCCACCCGAAATGGAAGATAATAGAACTATTGGTGAGATCCGGGCAAGAAACTATGAAGAGCAACCGTTGTGTATCGCATACCCTCCCATGGGGGATGTAAATTTCGAGCTAAAGGGGTTCTTTGTCCATAATTTGCCTAGATTTCATGGAATGGTGGGGAATGATCCCAATAGGCACTTGGCCGAATTTCACATGATATGCCAAGGGGCCATCCCTCAAGGAGTGACCGAAGACCAATTTAAACTTAGGGCATTTCCATTCTCTCTACAAGATGCCGCTAAGGAATGGTTATTTTGTCTTCCGGCCCATTCCGTCACTACTTGGGTGGGTTTGAAGAAGAAATTTCTTGAGAAATACTACCCGGATTCGAGGCATAACCACTCAAAGAAGCTCATCACTACCATTGAGCAAGACATGGGGGAAACTCTCTATGACTATTGGGAGCGATTCAAAAGCCTCGTGGCAAGGTGCCCTTATCATGGGATGTCGGGGGATGATTTATTGACGGCCTTCAATGAAGGTTTGTGCCAAAACGACCAACGGATGATTATAGCCGCCACCGGAGGTGGCATTGATACACTTAATGTGGCCGAGGCCAACAACATTATTGAGAAGTTGGCTATGAACACAAGAAGCTACGGGAGGAAGAATGAAAGGGGAGGAAGCTCTAGAAATGTTTCTTCCATGGAAGATTCTCATGCCTCTCAAAATCACAAACTCATGCAAGAGATGGGTGAACTTAAAAGCTTGGTATCCAACTTGGTTGTTAACAAAGGTAATTCATTTTCTCAACACCCCGAATCACTTGAATGTTCTTATTGTGGAGGTGAACATGCTACAAATACATGTTACATCATGATTGAGCAAGGAGCCACCATGGAGAGTGTCAATGCCATGGGGTATGGGAATTACAATGCTAGAAACCCAAGTGGTGGAGGAATGTATAACCAAGTGGGAAATCGTGATCTTTTGGGGTGGGGAGGAGACAAGTCAAAGAGTTTTGAAAATGGTCAATTCAATCACTTGAGAGCCCAAAATCCAACCCAAAACCGAAACTCCAATTTCAACCAAAATCCCCAAAGAAATTTCAACAACCCAAGACCCAACAACTCAAATTTTCCAAATAATTCTCAATCCCAAAGACAACCAAACCAAGGTCCAAATCAAGGGAATTCTTCTTCTCAAGGGAACTTGAGTGACATCTTGCAAACACTCCTTGCAAATCAAGAGAAGGATAGGGAGGAGGCAAGGAGGGATAGAGAGGAAGCAAGAAAGGATAGGGAGGCTAACAACCTTAGGGTGAACAACTTGGAAACCCAACTATCCCAAATGGCCTCAAATTTGTCAAAATTCCAAGCCTCAAGCTCCACAAGATTTCCATCTCAAACCATTCCCCCACCAAGGGAAAATGCTAGTGCCATGACATTGAGGGGAGGCAAAGAGTTGGAAGTAAACCCCCTTGGCAAAGGAAAGGAAAAGATGAAGAATATTGAGATGGAAACCATTGAGATTGAAGACCAAGGAGAATTGGTGGTTGGTCAAGAAGAGATATCGAAGAATGAGAAAGGGGGATCCACAAGCAAGGACCCCAAGGGAGACACTTCAAGGAAGGGCAAAGACACTATTGAAGATGATGAAGTGGAGGAGTACATACCGGAAGTCCCATTTCCTAGTGCTTTGATAAGCCAAGGAAATATGCCAAGGAGAATGACTTAT
This sequence comes from Heliosperma pusillum, assembly GCA_022085475.1. NCBI lineage: Eukaryota > Viridiplantae > Streptophyta > Magnoliopsida > Caryophyllales > Caryophyllaceae > Heliosperma > Heliosperma pusillum. The sequence continues at coordinate 9,767 of JAIUZE010043082.1, read as the reverse complement.
ATGAGACTTTCCGGAAATGTGAGGTAAACATTCCTCTTCTTAACTTGTTGAATAGTGTCCCTAGGTATGCAAAGTTTTTGAAAGAACTTTGCACACCTAGGATAAATCCTAAGAAGGGAACCCATAAGGTTAGGGTAAGTGAACATGTGTCGGCAATTTTCAAACAAAATTTACCCAAGAAATGTGGAGACCCGGGCATGTTCACCATCCCTTGCACTATTGGGGGAAAAAGTTTTAAACGAGCCATGCTAGACCTTGGGGCTTCTATAAACGTCATGCCTTTATCTATTTATGAGACCCTAGGCTTAGGACCGTTGTCTAAGACCGGGGTAGTCATTCAACTTGCCGATAGGTCTAGTGTTTACCCCAAGGGCATGGTAGAGGATGTGCTAGTGGAAGTCGATAATCTTGTCTTCCCGGCGGATTTCTACGTCTTAGATATGGAATCTAGCTCTAGTGCCACCCCTCTCCTTCTTGGTAGGCCGTTTATGAAAACTTCAAATACCAAGATCGATGTTTCAAACGGGTGCTTGACTATGGAGTTTGAAGGGAAAAGATTAACTTACAATATATATGACTCCATGAGGCACCCGAGTGACCATCAATCTTGTTTCTTCTTGGATATCTTTGAGCCATTAGTGAATCAAATGTATAAACTTTGTGATAGAGACCCACTCGAGGTAGCTTTAACTAACCCCATGGAAGAGGAAGGTTTGCGCTTGTTGTTGGCCGTTGATGTGCAGGAATGTCTTGAAGACTTGGAGAGGGAAGAGCCCATAGAAACATATGAGGAGCTCAACGTCATAGAGATGCTGAAAACAGGGCAAGGCAGTGCTCGACGCAGCCTGCGTCACACGACGCAGCCTGCGTCACTGGACGCAGCCTGCGTCCTGCACTGGCGAACTTGTCCGAGTTGTTTGCCTTGAGTATTCCACTCCACAAGCCCCTCCCTTCCATTATCCACCCTCCTAAGGTCGAGTTGAAGACCCTCCCAAGCCATTTAAAGTACATCTTTCTAGGGGACAAGAACACCCTACCACTTATCATTTCAAGCACACTCACCGAGGACCAAGAAGGAAAATTGGTATCACTACTTGAAAAGCATAAGGAAACATTTGGGTGGAGCATAGCGGACCTAAAAAGGATAAGCCCGGTGACTTGCATGCACAAGATACGGCTTGAAGTGGATGCCAAACCGGTCCGACAACCCCAAAGGAGGCTCAATCCACCCATGGCGGAGGTAGTGCAAGAAGAGGTAATTAAGCTATTGCAAATGGGTATCATTTTCCCTATTTCCGATTCTCGTTGGGTTAGCCCAACTCAAGTCGTACCCAAAAAGGGAGGAGTGACGGTAGTCAAGAATGCACAAGGAGACTTGGTCTCCACCCGACCCCAAACCGGTTGGAGGGTGTGTATTGACTACCGCCGCTTGAATGCGGTTACATTGAAAGACCATTTCCCGCAACCATTTATTGATCAAATGTTAGAAAGACTAGCGGGAAAAGCTTTCTATTGTTTCCTTGACGGGTACTCGGGGTACTTTCAAATCCCAATCGCACCCGAGGACCAAGTCAAGACCACATTCACATGCCCATTTGGTACATTTGCTTATCGTCGTATGCCCTTTGGTTTGTGTAATGCACCGGGAACTTTTCAACGGTGCATGTTGAGTATTTTCTCCGACTATGTAGAACGAATCATAGAAGTATTCATGGACGATTTCACCGTCCATGGGGACTCCTATGATGCATGTCTAAAACACCTTGCTCTTGTCTTAGAGCGATGCCAAGAGTCCCATCTCATTTTAAACTCCGAAAAATGTCATTTCATGGTGACTAGTGGCATCGTTTTAGGACATGTAGTGTCGGAAAAGGGGGTTGAGGTGGATAAGGCTAAGGTTGACATCATAAAAACTTTACCTTATCCCTCTAACACCCGAGACATTAGGTCTTTTCTAGGACATGCCGGTTTCTACCGGAGATTTATTAAGGATTTTTCCAAGATTGCTAACCCTTTATGCAAGCTTTTGCACAAAGAAGCGGAATTTGTTTTTGATGACAAATGTAGGAAAGCATTCAATGACTTGAAGGAGAGATTGGTCACCGCACCAATTATTCAAGCACCACGATGGGATCTTCCATTTGAAATCATGACCGATGCAAGTGACTATGCATTGGGAGTGGTTTTGGGTCAAAAGAGTGACAAGGGACCCCATGTGATCCAATATGCTTCTACCCTCTTGAATGATGCTCAAAAGAACTATTCCACGACGGAGAAGGAATTCCTTGGTGTGATTTATGCTCTAGAAAAATTCCGATCTTATCTCTTGGGCACAAAGGTGATCATCTACACCGATCATGCCGCCATTAGATACCTTGTGGCAAAGAAGGATGCAAAGCCAAGGTTGTTGAGATGGATTCTTCTTCTAAGTGAGTTTGATGTGGAAATAAAAGACAAGAAAGGGGTGAAGAATGTGGTGGCGGATCATTTGAGCCGGCTAAACCATGAAGGAAGACCATCATGCCCTCTTGAGGAGGTTGAAGGAGGTCTCCCTCATGAGTCACTTTATGCTATACAAGTGGAGGAGCCATGGTATGCTACCATGGTCAACTATTTGGTGACAAAGCGGCTCCCAAGCCACTTCTCTTCTCATCAAAAGAGCAAAGTCAAATCCGATGCCAAGTACTATACATGGGATGATCCTTACTTATGGAAGTTTTGCCAAGATCAACTTGTGAGAAGATGTGTGCCCGAGAGTGAGATCCCTTCCATCTTACATCATTGTCATGACTATGCTTGTGGAGGACATTTTGGGCCACAAAGAACCGCTAGAAAAGTGCTTGAATGCGGTTTCTTTTGGCCAAGCCTTTTTAAAGATGCCCACAAATTTGTAAAGACTTGTGACCGATGTCAAAGGGTGGGGAATTTGACAAAGAGAAATGAGATGCCACAACAACCTCTTCTATATTGTGAGATCTTTGATGTGTGGGGAATTGATTTTATGGGCCCTTTTCCAAATTCCGGTGGTTATTTGTACATCCTCTTGGCGGTGGACTATGTATCAAAATGGGTTGAAGCAATTCCTACCCGCACCGATGATGCCAAGGTAGTAGCCATTTTCATTCAAGAGAACATATTCTCTCGGTTTGGCTTTCCAAGGGCTATCATTAGTGATAGGGGGACCCATTTTTGCAACAAGGTGATTGGAGGCCTTCTCAAGAGGTATGGGGTGAATCATAAAATTTCCACGGCCTACCACCCACAAACAAACGGGCAAGCCGAACTCTCAAACCGTGAAATTAAAGGAATACTTGAAAAGACGGTGAATCCGGATAGAAAGGATTGGAGTAAGAGGCTAGTTGATGCATTGTGGGCATATAGGACCGCTTTCAAAACCCCCATTGGCATGTCCCCATTCCGTCTCATCTATGGCAAGGCTTGCCACCTCCCCGTGGAGGTTGAGCACAAAGCCTATTGGGCTATCAAATCTTTCAACCAAAACCAAGATGAGAGCGGTATGCACCGGAAGCTTCAATTACAAGAACTTGAAGAAATTCGCCAAGATGCTTATGAGAACTCTTCCATCTACAAGGAGAAAACAAGGAGATGGCATGATGGGATGATAAACCGTCGAGTTTTCAAGGAGGGTGATAAAGTTCTTGTGTTCCAAAACCGGTTTAAGCTCTTTCCGGGCAAGTTGAGGTCAAGATGGTTTGGACCTTACACCGTCAAGAAAGTGTTTACTCATGGAGCTATTGAAGTGGAGGGGCCCGGGGATGGAAAGCTCCTCAAAGTGAATGGCCACCGTCTCAAACACTACTTCCAAGGATGTGCCCGGGAGGGGGAAGAAGAGGTCTTGCTTGAAGACCCCATTTATCAAAGTTGAAAAGCTTGAAATAGCTAAGTCGAGCCATCGACTCTAAATAAACGGCAAACCATGTACATACTCTATCCTTGTGAATATTTCTTTGAAGTTTCTTTGTTAAATCTTAACATTTGAGTTGTTTTAAGTTAGTTAGACATTGCATCAAACAAAATTTTTTGAAGTTACTAACGGTTTTGTGAAGTTTTGCGAGTTTTTGGCCGCCTCGGGATGCGTGCCATGGATAAAAAGTTCGGGAATCGATGGAATTTGGATATTGGAGGTTATTATAGGCCATTGGAGTGAAATTGCAAGTATGGGGGTGTTTGGAGCACTTAGCAAAAATTTTGCTAAGTGCAAAAGCTAGGAAGAACCGGCAGTGCAGGACGCAGCCTGCGTCGTAGGACGCAGCCTGCGTCGTAGGACGCAGCCTGCGTCGAATGCAGTTTTCAGTTTATTTTCTAATCTTTGCCCGTGTTCTTCATAAACACAAAACCTCATCTTCTTCTTTGCTTTTCACGACAAACACACCAAAACCAACCCCAATCCCTCAAAAATCCATCTTTCTCACTCAAATCTTCCAAAACCTTCATCAAAATCAATCCAATCTTTCATCCTAATCTTTATTCTACCTTCAATAACCCCAAAATCAATCTCATTCACTCAAAAATCTCAGAAAATCCGTCTTAAAAACCTAGATTTTTTTTCCCTCAAATTCGTTTTTTTTTCGGGTCTTTTGCTGGGTTTTTAAGGCTTTTTGTCGAATTCCTACCTATTCTAATCATCAAGGAGCTTGAATCTTGTGGAAAAGCAAAGGTATAACTTCATACTCGACTTTTTCATTAATCTTCAAGTTTTTGCTCGAATTAGGCTAGCTTTAGTCTTAGGTTGAGTTCCCCCTTTCCCTTGATTGATTGTGTAGTTAGGATTGGACAAAGTTTTCTGAGTAAGGTAAAGAAATTCAACAAACACTAGCTTCTTGAGGTGTAGAAATTGTTGCCCACCAAGTGTTTGTTGAATTGCTTGAGTGAAAAATCTTTCGAGTGATTGCTTGTTATTGTTGTAGTGTGTTGTTTGTTACATTTTGCAGAAATGGCACCAAAGATCTCTAAGTTGTTTGGCAAAGGGAAAAATAAGAGGGCCGCGGTGAGTGAGCCCGACACCGAGGTAGAAGCGGTGTTTATGGGCTATGAGAGGTTGCAAGCTCAATATAAGAAAATTTGGGATCAAATATCCACTCACCCTCTTGTAGCCACTAAATTCTTTTGCCCAACCACCCTCCATGCCTTAGGCATGTTCAACTTGACAAGGGACATGCTAGCTAAAGTAGGGCTAGAGGCTTATCTCGAGCCAAACTCCTGGGATTACACCTATAGGAGTTTTGCATACGAGTTTCTAGCAACCTTGTCGGAGTTGGATGTCCCGAAGGTGAGGAGAAAGCCTACCGATTCCGATTGAACCAAACTTGGCATAATGCCTCAACTTCCGAAATCCGTCAAATCCTCAAAATCACCAAGCAACCCGTAGACATTAGGTGCCCAAGGGGCAAAATGCATTTGATGTAGGGTAACATTGCCGATGACCACGGCCCGTCTAAGGATGCCAAACTGTCAGCCATCACCCACCCCGTACTCCGCCTAATCACAAGATTCCTCACCACCATTTTCAACTCCGCGGGAGAACCCACCAAAGTACCGGAGAATATCCGGCTATGTTTGTGGACTATGCTTCCGGAAGGGGTAGGGATCCCGGATTGGGCCGATTTGTTTTTGAGGGCTTGCATCAAGCATAGGCAAAAATCGGCAAGGGCAAGCATCCATTGTGGGAGGGTGATTTCTTTCTTGGTGAGGCATTATGAGGGGGGCATTGGTAATGATCAAGCGGTGAACATTTGTAGGGGGTTGACGAGGTACAACCGTCTTGGGCTAGAGGAAGTGCATATGTTTAAGACTAGCAAAGAGCAACCCTTGAAGGGGTTTTGGTTGGGAAGTGACGGGCTAAGCTACATGAAGTTGCCTAGACCTCAAAACAATCCTTTACCTAGAGGACCCGCGGCATGGGATTTTATTTGTCCTAGGGAGGAAAGTTTGGGGGTAAGTAGTGCGGAGGAGGAGGAGGTAGAGGAAGTGCCTTTGAGGCAAAGAAGGAGGGTAAGGAGAGAGGGTGGTGAGGGAAGTGAGCATTTGAGAGAGGAGATCGAGATCCTTGCAATTGAGCAAGGACCTTCCCACACCACAAATTTTGAACAACAACAACAACAACAACAACAACAACAACAACAACAACAACAACCACCACACCACCACCACCATTCCATTTCCAATCACCATTCCAAAGCCACCATGATACCGACACCCCCATGTTTGATGCGGAGGGTCGTTCTAGCACACCCGTGGAGCCATGGCAACAACAAATGGCTAACTATTTTGCTAGCACCAATGACGTCTTGGCGCACATTAGTGGGAGGGTGGATGCCTCAAACACTTGGCAACAACTTCAAGGAGGTAGGCTTGAGACTTTGGATGATTGGCACAATGTTGTGGAGGAGAGGGAGAGATTGAGAGCGGAGGCCGAGAGGGCTCAAAGTGAGGAATGGAGGAGGATGCTAGACGGGCAAGAGGAAGCCCGCCTATGGAGAGAGCAACAAGATAAAAGATGGCGGGAACAAAATGAAATGTGGGCCACCCAAAATGCTTGGAGGGAGCAAGCTACGAGCCACTTTAACGTTCAAAATGAGCGCCACCACACCTATCTTCAAGACTCCTATGAGGATGCGGTGGCACAAGAGGACGTCTATGGCTTAGCTAGCTCTCTCTTTGGGATGTCCATGCAACAAAACCCGGACTACCCAACTCCATACACTCAAGAAGTCCTTGATGAAGGCATGGAGCGAAGAAGAAGGATTAGAGAAGCAAGGGAAAGGAGGAGAAACCGAGGAGGTGCCTCGGGTTCTTCTCATTTCGATAATTGATGAGGTAACATTTTTCTTCTCTCCTACAATGAGGACATTGTGTATTCTAAGTGTGGGGGAGAAGATTGTACATAGTTAGTTTTGTTTTGATGCCTTGTATTGTGTTTGTTTTTATTTTGAAAAGAAAGAAAGAAAAAAAAAAAGAGAAAAAAAAAAAAATTATTGAAAATCCCGGCTAGGTTAAAACCCACAAGGGTGGGCACCTAGGCAAAGATTGGGAAGGTGGCCGAGGACGGAATGAAAACCCGAAAGGGCATTCCGGGCAAAATGAAGAATCGAGTTGCGAGCCACCAATGAGAGGAAAGGAAAAGCTAAGGTGAAAACCCGAAAGGGCACCTTAGGCAAAATGAGGGATTTTCAAGAAAAAAAAATGGAAAAATGAAAAAAATGAAAAATATTTTGAGCATAATTCTTCCTATGATGAGGATTTTGGAGGAATAAGAAGGGAGTGATAAGGAGGAATTTGGAAGGAGGCTAGCTTAGGACCCCATTTATTTTTATTTTGAGTCACAAAACTTTGTTTCAAATTGGTGGATTTATGTTGGTGGTCGCTTGGTTGTGCAAATTGTGAAGTTTGGGGCCAACCAAGTAACCATGATTTGTATTAGTGGAGTAATAAGGGGGTGATATAAGGAGTGGATTTGTATGGAGGTTGTTGAGAAAGACCATCTCGCTATGCCTTGGGATAAGGCAAAGATGGTCATACTACTTTATTTGGAGCTATAAGGAGGGAGGAGTTGATTTGAGTCGGAGTAGGTGGCATGTCGTGTCTTTAGTCTTGAGGGATGATATAAGGAGGGGGAGTGAGAGAAGAGTGTCACAAGAATTGAGTCTTTTTATTTTGTTTTTTGTCATGGGTGGATTGTTTAAGAGGGAGTATAAGAAGGGTGTAGTGAGGGAAGAGAGGTCAATACCTCCACACACACTTTGTTGGGCTCGTGTCATTTGTGCTAATCTCGAGTTTTACTCGGGACGAGTAAAAGTCCAAGTGTGGGGGTGCTTGACAACGTCAAATATTGTCGTGTCTAGTAGTAATTTAGAGTCTTTCGTTTTACTTTTTACGGGTCATTAGCTATGTTTTATGTTAATTTTAGTTTTTGTAATAATGTTAGTATTTAGTATTTTAAGTCAATTTTGAGAGTCAAATCCCGAAAGTCAATGAAAGTCAAACCCGAAAACCCGAGACCCAAAAACCCGGAAATTGGAGTGGGCTAGCAATGAATCACCAAGGTATGAAGACCAAGCCCAATGGGTCAATGGAAGTCAAGGCGGGGCCAAAAGACTATGGGTCAACGAAAGTCAAGAAGGAAAGCAAAGGTAAAAACGGGCAGCGCTCGACGCAGCCTGCGTCGTGGACGCAGCCTGCGTCAGCACGACGCAGCCTGCGTCGTAGGACGCAGCCTGCGTCATTTCTCAGCACGGGTTTTTCTCATTTTCTCGTCTTGTCTTTTGGAAGCCCACCTTTCAAGGCCCCTAGGTTTGCGGACCAAGGGTATAAAAGAAGAAATCTGAAGAGAGAGAGAGGCATCAAGCATTCAACATTCAACAATATATTTTCCTTAGGTTTCTCTACTTTTGTTCTTCAACTTTGGCTCTTGTAATGGGTTTTTACTTAGAAATTGGTTGTAATATGAAGACTATGGGTAGCTAATCTTCTTTTGCTTAGTGTAATTTGAACAAGTTCTTCCCTTTTAGCATTGTAAGACCTTTTAATCCTTCCTTCTCTATTTAATTCCATTTTCCTATGTTTGAATTTCATTGTTAAATGAATGGTTGTTGAGACTAACCATCCTAGTAATTGTTTGTTTGATTAAATTGCTTTGTCTTGATGAATTTGGTTGATTTGTCTTGGTATTTGTTGAAGCAACTTTGAAAGATTGTAACTTTGGTTTAAAAGTTGGAATCTTTTGAGTGGATTTTGGGTTATTGTGTATTTAGGACATGGTTTAATGTTTTATTACATGATTCTAGCATATTTCTATGGTTTTGTGCTTAAAGCTTGCATCTTTATTTATGCTTATGTTTTAATAAGTATGGGTTTAGTTGTATTGAGTCATTTATGGATGGGTTAATTCATTGGTGGCTAGTTTTTAGAAGTTTGTAATAGATAATTAGAAAAAGGAAGGAAAGAAGGGTCTTTACTATGTTAATTGTGGGGGAACTTGGGATAATTGCACTAAGTTACTTCTCCATATTTGAATCTTTGAGTATTTAGTTGTTGTTGGTAATTTTAGACTTGATAATCAATTTCTCATGAAAAACTTTCTTCATATGTGTTTTCCCTACATGTTTTCCATTGTGAATATCATAGTTTGTAATTAATTTAAGCCTTTGTTTTGATTAGTGTCTTAATTAGTAATTAGTGTCTTAATTTGTGATTAGAGTAATTAGTTTTGCCAATTGATATTTTGCAAGAGTCTAGATTAGTTTATTTTAGCTAATACCGCTTTCCCTTGGGTTCGATCCTTTTCTTACCCTTACTACCCTTTTATTTAGGTTGGTTTGAGTCTAGATTTGGTTTTATAAATTGTTATTTGATTTAGCTAATTTGTGGAATTAACGACACCGTAAAATAGCATTTCAGTTAATTATATCAAATATATTTTTCATGGGCTCAAATATGTTGGTAAAGTTTCTATTTGTAGCCGATTAGCAATTATTGTGTATTTTTTATTTGTCATATATGTTTTGCATGTGCCCAATATAATTGTCAGGAAAAAACGTCTCAACAATTTTATTTTATTTTGCAAATTTTGATTTTTTTAATTATCAAGTTCAATATAAAGACTATAAATTATTTAATGATATAATTTTTCAAAACTATAAATTCATTTAAATAGTTAGTAATTGTTTCGAAATAAAATGTAAAATTTGAATGTAATTTGTCTTTATTGAGTAATATCTAGTGCTTTTATTCATGTAATGCATGTTTTT
>JAIUZE010043055.1:0-12652 GCA_022085475.1 Heliosperma pusillum | reverse complement strand
GATTACTATTTTAATGGTTCGTCGGGAGAAGTATCACACCCCGAGTTCGCCCCACGTAGTTCTCCCGCTGCGAGGGGATCTGCACATTAATGTTTCGGGTATCTCATTGCGGTGAGATGGATTTTGACACCTATGGCTGCGGTCTAGGGCCAATTGGTGGTTTTTGCAGGCCAGGGATGGTAACCTGATACTGCTTAGGTAACCACTGCGGTGGGCCTTCGGTCTCTCTTTCTCTATTGCTTGTCTTGTACATTAGTCGGCATATATTGGTATTGACTCCGTTAATGTTTTCCAAAACTGATGTGATCCGTTGCGAAATGATGAGCAAGTGATCACCACGTAATCTGTTGGATTGCGCTGGGATGAGGATGGGATCACTTAAGTGATAGCTTCTGCCGAGTTTGTTAGAGTCATAAATATAATAACTCTTTTACCATTATGTTGATTTTAGTATTGGTACAGACGGTATGTCGTCTGTTTTGAGACTATGTATTGAAGTTTAACTACTGATTTAAAAAAGTATTGTTTCTTTATTTCGAGTTTTGATATGTACTACGTCGGGCAACCGAGATGGTAGTGTCTCCATGTGTTAAAGAGTTCTTGTAATGCTCTTTGGTATATAGGGGTGTTACAAAGTATTATCAGAGCGAACGGTTTTGGAACCTAAAACCAATGAACCCAATGAATTAGGAGCGTCTATCAAAATGAACCTGGTTAGTAGTCATAGGGAGCTACCGCAAGATTTGTAAGACGCCCTGAAATCACAATTTTGTCCTTATAGCTCTTAGTCGGTAACAACGGGTAAGTGTCGGGGCAAACATGTGCGTAATGTGAATCCTATGTTGATTGTTGAGAATGATGTGAAGTGGAGATGAGATATGAGTATGTAAGTATGAATGTGGTTATGCAAAGTGTGTATGAAATGTGATATATATGAAAGGATGTAGTGTTAAGCATGAAAAGTATATGTGTGATGGCATAATATGTTATGTATGAGTATATGTAGCTTTGTCCATACTGAGACGGAATGTTGAGAAATGAGGAGAATGACATGTTTGAATGGAGTACGTTTATGAGTTAATTGAGATTGATATGTTGATATGATGAGAAAATGGTAATGGTTGTGAATTATGTTCTTTTCTGTGATATGAGGTATGTTGATGAGTAGTAATTTGTTTAGTAACAAAAATCTGAATTATATGAAGTTCGATTTTGGAATGTCTGTCTTTAAACTGTCGTAAGTTGAGTTCTAGAAATGATATTGATGTAATTCCAAGTGGAGGTGATATCTTGTCCTAGTACGATTCTAACGGTAGTTCATGAGTCGAAATTGACTTGGCATTAAGGGAGATATGTCTGTTTTACAAAAACTTTTCATTGCTGAGAAATCCGTCGCACTCGACTGAGTGCACTTTTCACTCGACCGAGTGTCTTAACTTTTGACTTCTGGATGGTAATAGGGGTGTGTACTCGATCGAGTGCATCGTACTCGACCGCGTACACTGTGTACTCGACCGAGTGCGTCGTACTCGCCGAGCAGAGTCTGTACTTGACCGAGTATCTTGTATTCGACCAAGTGTGTTGAACTCGACAGAGTAGCTTCACCACCGTGGGTGAGTTGTGAATTCGTTTTATCAATTTATTGTTGTGTTAAGTTATGTACTTAATTGTCCCGTATTTAGAATAGGTGGAGGAGGCGTCATCGTGATGGATCATAATGTAACATGGATATGTGTTTGAACATATATTGGTCTTCGTGAATGAGTTTGACGGGTTTTATAAAGCGAATATTGTTCCTTATGATTTTGTGGTTTCAAAGAGAGGTACATGTGGACATATATAATTAAGATGGATTGATTTCTGAGCCTTGTGAGAGGGAGAATCAGTTTTGTGATATGAGATGCTTAATGATGTTGTGTGTGGAGGAATATATAGAGGTGTGTGCGTATATGGTCGAATAATAATGGGATAATGGTAATGTATGAAATGAGGATTTAGAAGAGAGATATGAATGGTTATAATGGGAATAAGAGTAAAATATTGAGGAAAATAAGAATGTATTAGTTGATTAAGGAAAATAAGCGGTGAGGAGCGTTAGAGAGGGATGTAATGATGATGGTAGCTAGAGATATTAGTTCGCTTAATGTGTAAGTGAGACTTGGATGTGATTGATTCGGTGGACATTCGGGTTACTAAGAGAAGATTGTGGAGATGAAATTCTTAGGGAAGTAGGATATGAGGTAAGCATGGTTTTGAGGTATGCTAAGGATAGATGATAATAGAATGTGATGAGTTTTGTTGATTGTATGAGCTTATTAGTAGAAAATGAAGGAAAATAGTGTGATAAAGAAATTATTATGGTGTATGATTAGAAGGGAGTAGCGACGTGTTGTTCAGTTTGGAATCTTGAGGTAATAAAAAGTTAGTCGCGTTATTAGGGGACTAGATAGTGAGAGTGAACCTTCGGGATAATGAGTAATTGTAATTGGTGTGAACTAGAAGAAGTATAAATAGCGAATTGGTAAGGCAAAGGAGTAATGTGTGGAGAGATGCATGGATAGTGGAAGAGTATTCGTGGACCTTGTGGGTCGTTTAGAGGGGAGAGATGCGTGGATAGTGGAAGAGTAGTCGTGGTTGGAGTAGAGAAAGTTGTGAGGGGGTTATAATATTAATTGGAAGAATGATATAATTGAGTGAAAAGGTAGTTTCAAGGGTAATGGCTTTGGAGTTTGTCTTCATGTTAGTAGGGAGAATGATGAATTATAATTGTGTGGGATATATGTTAGTCTAGCTTCCTTGTTATGATTATTTTGGTTAATAATTGTCAGTTACTCATGTGGTTAGTCGGTAACCTACGATGTGGTATCAGTAACATGTGTATGTCGAGTTAGGACATCTTTAGCACGATTGGTATAGTCTCTTGTTTTGTGTAATAGCATCATTCGGATAGTGGTCTGGTATGACGTTTATTTGGTTATGTGAGTCTGTAAGTAAGTCAGAGTTTCGAATTCTGAGAGCTTGGGCCATTTAAGTGTTGAGCATATGAATAAATGTCGTATTTTCATTGTTATCATTCCGTTTGCCCTTGCCTCGCGGGTTTAAGAGTAGAGTCTAATCAGTTGAGATTTATTAAATATTATTTTGGGTTCCTTGTTCCTTTAGATTTTCGGTAAGAGGCTTGGTTGTTGGGAAACATTTTCACGTGTGGATTTGGATGTTTTGACCTTGTGGGTAAAAAAGTCGCGAGATTTGAGTATGGTGTGCTGGAGGTTGTAAATGGTTCATTACCAGTTTGAGGATGATATAGGGATATAGTGTTAGAGTGTATCATGTTCGGGTGAATTCTGGGTGAGGTAAGGAATGAATGGTGATTGCTTGTTGAGCTAAGTGAATTGTGATTAGTTAGCTATTAAGGTATTATTGTTGGCGCGAGTGTTGAGTTGAGGTATTAGTCATATGGTAATGATCAGCTGTAGTGAGTCGTACTCAACCGAGTGCATCTTGCATTCGACCGAATACACCGGTCTGCGAGAATAGTTCAGACGAAATTAAGGATTAATAAGAAAGATGAAAAAATAATTTTCACTTTATGCTTCTTTATCAAACCCCTAACCTCTCTAAAACTCTCTAAAACTTCCTCAAAGCTTCTAAGATCATCCTTAATCATTTCAAGCCGAATCTATTGCTTTTGTCTTGTTGATTCCAGTCGGTAAGTGATTGTCTACATGGTTATTGTTATTGTTTGTATTGAATTATGTAACCCTAATTGAGTTGGGGGGGGAGGGAAAAGGGTTAGTATTAACTATATGATTAATACATGCTTAGGTGAAGGATTAGTAGAAGAGGACTTTTGATTTACATGCTTGTCCGTATTTGCGGATTTGGTAAAAGGTAGGGTTTCCCTATTCAATAATTGTGTATGTTAATCATTGTGATAAGATGAACGATTGTGATATTGTACTTGACTGATTGAAGATGATGGTGTTGGAGTTCGGGATTGGAGTTTGGGTTGTTACAATGGTTACTATTTTGGTGGTCCGACGGGAGACGGATCACACCCCGACTTCGCCCCTCGTAGCTCTCCCGCCGCGAGGGGGATGTGCACAATAATGTTCCGGGTATCTCACTGCGGTGAGATGGAAATTTGACGCCTATGGCTTCGGTCTAGGGTCAATTGCTTGTTTTTGCAGGTCAGGGATGGTAACCTGATGCTGCTGAGTTAACCGCTGCACTAGGCCTTTGATTTCTCTTTCTCCATTGCTAGTCTTGTACATTGGTCGGCATATATTGTTACTGATCCCGTTAATGTTTTCCAAAACTGCTATGATTCATTTGGGAATAGTGAGCAGGTGCTCGGCAAGTAATTCGTAGAGCTGCGCTGAGATGAGGATGGGATCACTTGAGTCATAGTTCCCGCCGAGTTTGTTAAAGTCATAGATATTATAACTCTTTTAATATTATGTTGATTTGACTATTGGTAAAGACGGTATTGTTGGAGTAGGTGTCCTCCACAATAGTGCGCCATATAATAAATCTTATTAAGGAATATAATTGGGATATTTATTGACTATATATATGATTAGTCAGTTGAATAACGTAAATCAATAACGGTTGGCTGACTAGAGTTTGACGTTATTGTCGTTTGACGGCGGTGATCAACTGATCCCTTTCGGTCACACCTAAAGGATGAAATCCAAATAGTAACTAATTATTTGTATACGATACAGTTAATTAGTAAATTACATATATTCGATATGTACGAGAGTTAATTGTTAGAAATTGAGTTAAGAACTCAAATTCAATTAAGTTTATTTTTCAATTATGCGATAATTGACTAATAAATTTATATCTTATTTTAATACGATTAAATAAGATTTAACTTAGTAATTAATCGTTAAATTACTAAACTAGTTGAGATTTTGAGATAGAGGTGATTAGTTAATTATACTTACAAGGAGTTGTAAAATAAATTAACTAAGCATTGTGGGACCCATTATATATTGATATAATGGTAAAATATTACTTAAAATGTTAAGTACATATTATTTATTTAATTGAGTCATATAAGTGTTATATGATCAAATTAACACTTAATTATACAAGATAATTAACCATATGATCAATAAGTATTTGTGAGACAAATATCAAAAATCAAAATGGACCAAACTAGGCCATAATGGCCGGTTAGATTGTAGTTACATGGTGATGATTGTTGTTCTTGTTTACACTCTTTAGTTACCAATTGAAAGTGACATAACAAGAAGTATACAATCATCACTTATACTACAACACTCCACTCTAATGCATGTGATCAAATTAAACAAAATAAGAGTCCTTATTTGGACAAAGTGGTCCGGCCATATGGCCTTATAATGAGCAATGGTTGTTCATTTTGAAACTACTTCATTTTGTGCAATTTTTACACTTCTCTCTAAAATCCTTCCTCTCACTAAAAACTCTCATATACTAATATTTCCTAAGTATTACTAGTGTAGTAATATAGTCTAATATTAGTTGTATATCATCTATCTTATTATCTAGTTAATAATAAGGGTAGATTATTTGGTGTCATCTTGGTGCAACTTGAAGGAGGTCTTCTAGTTTGGAGATTTATTGTGTTCATCCATATTTGTAGCTCAAGAACAACAAGAAGGAGTTCTTGTTGTGCCCATATATTTTCCATATCAATGTGAGGAAATTTCTTCTTTTATATAAATGTCTTTATATTTGCATGCATGTTACATAGATCATTAAATACTAAATTAACAAGTAATTTAGCAACTAATTAGAAGAGTCTAATTAAGGTCTATGGACTTTTAATTGGTATCAGAGCTAGCTTGTAGCATGCATGTTCATTTTGGACATTTTTGTTAAAGTTATAAGATAACTAATAAATCAAAGATTTTGAGTTAAAATACGATTATGACGAAAGGTTTTGGTGCATGTATATCTACTGACCTCAAAATGTTTGTGGTCAAATTTCGTGATTTTAAGGATTAATTTGCTATTTATTTTGATTTTTGGCGTTTAAACCGAGTTAAAATGCATTTTATGAGTTAAAAGTTAACTAAAAATAGTTTCATGTTGATTCTGGCCATGAAATTTTAATATGATCTCACAAGCATGTCTTACATATTGTATGTAAAATTTAGTGACTTTTACTTATGTATTACATGTTTATTGATTTTTATACGATAAAAGTCGATAATATGAGATTATAATGTTCATAAAATTGAAACGTCCATTTATGGTCTTGAAAATTTTTTGTACATTTTACATTCTGATGTTGATACTCTTGGTGAAATTTCATAATTTTTTTCACTGTTTTACTATATCTAATGTTTTTATTTGATAAAACCATTAAATAAAAAGCTATTTGTTCATAAAATTAATTTAAATTTTTTGAGAAAATGTTTTTTATTTTTATAGTTCCTGGAATTGTTTCAGAATGTACAAAATTTTTGGTTTCAAATTTTATGATGTTTATATTTTATTTTGGTTTTATTTCATAATTGTTATGATTAAACCGTAATATTTAGCAAATGAAATCAAATCGATCTAATTAATGACCAACAACATTAGTAGTGACTAATTTTGAGTTCTAAATCAGTTTAGTTAATTAGTTTGAATTTAAATGAGATTTAAATGTTGATATTGATTTTTAATGGTTAAAAATCAATGAATCCCGGGAAAAATCGAGCTACATGAGCATGAATGAATTTAGGACGATTTTGGCATGAATTTTGCAGCAATTTATTTTATTTATGGTTGAATGAATGAATGTCATTTATTTATCAATTTATGCAAATTTTGTACCTAGTATGGCCTAGTTATTTTTATCGTTATTACCCGTAATGTAAAGGAATAACGGTTTGGTTGTAATTTTATTGCGATCTCGTATCGCCGGTTTGTATAATTTAATAATTTTATTTTATAGAATAAATGTATAATAGGAATTTGTATATTTGTATATTTGTAATTATTTTTATGAAGACCGGTGACTCCCTCAAGACGGTGCCATTTTGGAAGGTGTTCCAAGTGAAGAGGAAAGGGACCAAGGAGTTGGTTTCCGAATTTGTAACTATCTAGTTAATTTGATTAGCTAGGTGCCATACTAGGATTTTATTGTTGCTTGGTTGCTTGCTTTATTTCCGCTCATGCCAAAATCATCACACATGCATTTTATTTACCGTTATTGTCAATTCAACGTTATTCACAATTCACCGACTTAGTTCACTTATAGGGAATTAATAACTAAATTGACAAGATCTCTCACATATTTAAAAAAAAAATTGAGATTAGCCTTACCAATTAGTAACACCTATGAATCCCGTGTTCATTAGGGCTACCACGCTCGTGGGTCCCTTTTTACCTCGGGTAAGTAGGGTGATACGATCACAAGCTAAATTGGATTGGACTCAACGAGATAAGCGTTATCTTGGGACTAGGAGATGGATTTAGTTGAAATCCGTCAACCAAGAGTTCTAAAGGTAGAATTAGTCAAGTAATGACTTACCATTTCTAAATAAAGGTAGCATGCGATGACTATTTTTATTTAAAGATGGGTCTTGGAATCATTTATATAATTTAGTGAGAGGTCATTATATGAATGCTAAACTTGTTAAAATTGTTTTACAAGTGAATTATATATAAGCAATGAATGTTTATTTTCCGTTGATATTTATTTTTATTCGCGCAATGACAATTATTTTTCTTCTATGAACTTATAAATCCGTTCAATCGTGGAAAAGGTTTCCATTATTTTATACGGTAGTATATTGATTGCGATCTTCGTTTAAACCACCGTAGCTAAAGACAAAATGAATTTTATCTTTTGATCCTCATATTCACCGTTGCAAATGTCTCTTATGAAGAGTAAATGAATAAGTCACACTTAGTCAAAAGCGTTTTTGAATATTTTGTGACGCCTTCTTATAACAATGGTACATCAAATTTTTGCTCCAAAGAAAATATTTGTATTTTGGTATGTCGTCATAATGCTCCTTATCGAGGCTTACCTCAAAAGAGGCCAAATCAGTTGGGACGACTAGGTTAATCGATTTATTTAAAATCGTGAATAACCAAAAACCGTAGTCACTTCATGAAAAGTTTATCCTTTTGAAGGTAAAACCATGAATGAAATGAAGAATAGTCTTCACAATAATTCCAATATACTTGTCTAAGTAGAGATTCATGAAAGTGAGTGGGAGCACTAAGAATGATGTTTATATTCTTAATTGTTAAGACGCGGTTCAAGAGTAGGTTGGCTCGACTTTGACACAAGGCAAGGGAAAAAGGCAAGACTATTTTGAATAGTAAAGTCAAAACCCAAGCAAGGTGTCGAACCCAACTTTTGACGATTCTATTTTACAGTGTAGGACACAAGAAAAGAATATGCCCCAAGTTTCTAAAAAGTTAGAAATTGGGTGTATTTTTTCACCCATAATATCTATATGATCGACATTTATTTTGCAAAAATGCAAGTTTTGCGTATCAGATACCCATTATGGTTTTCATCAATGTATTCAATGCATATAATAATGATTCGTGCGACGACTAACCATGATTAAATGTCGACCTACAAGGGAAATATAACTATTGTAGTTCTATTTTCATAGAGACATATAAAAGTTATAATGTGATCAATCTAGTCTTGAATTTAGAGGTATACATTAATAAACGTTATTATGTACATGACATCTAAATAAAGAATATAGTATCCACTTTTGTGTACGACACAAGTGTTTCACTTTTGTGAATAGAACAAACGTTGTATCTTTTTATGCCTATACTTGGTCAATGGTTATCCCATACCAATCAAAGGTAATTATATTCTTGACTTAAACTAGTAATTACTTGTCATATAGATTGAAAAAGGCTCAAAATTGGTGACCTATGTCTAATCTTAACTCTGGATTGTGTAGCACATTAAGAGGCTAGTATTAACAACTATCCCTAACCCATCTGATTTTGAATCTTATGGTGTGTGCGAATCTTGTATTCAAGGCAAGATGATTCGTGCCCCTTTGTTGAAAAGGAAATCGAACTAGTAAATTATTGGCCCCATTACATAAGAATACGTGTGGTCCAATAACAAACACAACCAGAGATGGTAATGATTACTTCACTTGATTTACCGACGATTTAAGTCGATATTATGTTTGATTCTACTTAATGAGGTGCTAAGAGAAATCTTTGAAAAGTTCAAAGAGCTTCAATGAGAAGTAGTTAACCACTAGAGCATTAGATCAAGGACTTACGACTAAATCGTAACTATAAATATCTAAGTATTGACTTTGACTTTCACCAAAAGTATTGTGAAATGGTTTCACAAGTTAACTTCTCTAACACACATTATTAGATAAGGTGTTGTTGAATAGAGAAACAGATCCTTATAAGATATGGTTTTGTCTTTATCAAGTCAAAATGAGCCATTTGACTAACCTTGGGATCTTAATATTTTTGTCTGCTATTTCTTTTCCCACAATATTAAAACACATTTAAAACAGTTTGATTTCATTCCATATACGATATGGGTAGGTAGCGTACCTAATTTATAAGTTATTTGAATGAAACAAGTGCTCAATAATCCCACATTGACCACGAGAAAAAAGCGTTTGTGACTCGTGATGCTGTCTTTCAATAAAAAATACGATTATTTCTTGATAAGACAGAGGGGGAAAATGTTTCAAGAGCAAAACTGAGCATATGGTCCGGAAAAAGTTTCTCATTGTTGTTCAGTAGTTGTTGTTCTTCGGAACCTAGGAGGTCAGGTGGAATTTTATGCTCCTTCTATAGTGATGAATTCTACTATTGACATTTTAGTTCCAACCTTATATGGCTTAGAGTCATACGATTCGTAATGGACTCCATGCATGATGGTCAGGTATGTGACCTGCGAAATTTTACTTGAAGAAGTACGACACTCTTCAATGTAAATTGATTTTTAAGATCGAAATTTGCATGGATGAACATTAAAATGTTTTCAAAGATAACTTGGTAGGCAAAGAGTTTTGCACCAACCTTAATTCTTTGATCCATGCGAATATACTTAGCGATTACAGCATATCATAATAGTATGATGCCAACTGGATCTCAAGAACCACCTTCTTGAATACGATTCTAGAAGAGGTAGTATATTTTATATTCACCTGTGGGTTCGTAGATCCTAACGATCCTAAGTTAATTTGCAAGCTTAAGAGGATGTCTTAAGTAAGCACTAAAGAGTTGGAATTAGTGTGTCAATCATGTCATAAAATATTTCTCGATATCTCGAGGAATTATGTGTATACATGAAGTTTAGTGGGAGTAATATGGTTTTCATCAGTCTTATATGTGGAGACATATTGATCATTTTAGATGATGGAAGATTTTGGAGAAGCAGAATACATCTTTTAGATATCTGGATCTATGGAGATAAATCTAAAAGGATATTAGCATTGAGTCAAAATTCTTATATTGATAAGATCTTTTGACTAGTTCAAGGAAGTTGAACACATCATAATTGAGTCCTTTTGCTTCCGCTGCGGGATCAATTATATACGTTGTGATGTATACTCAATCCGACATTTCGCATGCTTTGAGTATGACGAATCATTTGCAATCAAATCCAAGTGAGAGTCACTTGATAGCCATAAAGAACATCCTTAGTACTTGCGAAGGACTAAAAGATATGTTCCATGTATTTGGAGTTTAAAATGAGTTGCGTGTAAGGGTTACACAGACTAAAGTTTCCAAAGTGATCAAAGTGATTTGAAATCACGAGCTGGCTGTGTTTTATAGAAGATTTATCTGTTGAAAGAGTTCCAAGCAGAAAAGACTATTGGAAAGGTTCCAAGTAGGAGTGACATTTTAAAATATAAATGTCATGTATCCGCTGGAAATGTTCCAGGCAGTTTATCATTGCGGATTTCACAACGGAAATGGAGTACATTGCGTCATATGATGATGCATATGAAGGTAGCTTGGATTCGACAGTATTGGAGGGACTAGAAATAGTTCATATAGCTGTATATCCTATCCCATTATACTGGTAAAACAGTGGGAGCTACCTTTAGGCCAAGAGTCCTAAGTCTAGATTCAAACCTAGACATGTACTCAGAAAGTTTTATGTAATATAAGATTACGTAGACAAACAGAAATAGCAATCAGAACGATGAGAAAGATGCAAGTATTGCTAATCCATTAGCCATGCTTTTGCAAGCTGAACATGATAGTCATGTCATTTCAATGGGGATTGAAATATGTACCTGAATTGCTAGAGATTATGAGATATGAAATTATTGATAGCGTATCAATTTTTCCAAATATTTGATAATCGCATTCATTGTTAGAGTTTCATTAAAAAAACTCCTTTATTTAGTTTGACTAAATTTTAATACTTTGTTTATCCGAATTGGTTGAAAGAAAGGTTGAAACCAATTCAAGTGAACAGGATGAACTTAGTATTTTGTCCCTAGTCACTCAATGAGGTGACGTCTCGAAATGACTAGATTGTAAGTCGATCGATGGTTGGTTCAGCACCATGGGGTCATGGAGATGACTGGTCGTTTACATAGACAGACTGTATGACACTCTGTCGGACAGTGACATTGTAGAGACCCTTAAATCAATTATTTGATGCCTGGTCGTGGCAGGGTCTTCTATCTTATTCCTATAAGTCGATTCTTTTGAATGGCGACCGTCTATCTGAGTCGGTGCAGTTTCCGATTGGTTTTGGTTGATGTTCTAGGTCGTGCCGTAAAAGGAGGCCGATGGACTTCTTCTGGATCATGGTGATCTGCATCATACAGAGTATATGGATCAACAGGAATTGTCCACCCACGTTGGGTAAAAACATCTTTAGGCCACTCGAGGAGTAGTTACTGTAAATGCGTGGCCACGCTCGGAAAAAGATCTATGGTAGATTTTCCGGTCAGACAGTTACTCTCCCTATCGAGAAAACCACTCTAGATATTGTCAATCGCAAGTGCGACCTGGAAGACACCTTGAGTTGAGTGGGAGATGTGATAAAGAGACAAGAGAATCGGTGACGCACACTTGTGTCAGACAAGTGGGAGATTGTTGGAGTAGGTGTCCTCCACAATAGTGCGCCACATAATAAATCTTATTATGGAATATAATTGGGATATTATTGACTATATAATGATTAGTCAATTAATTAACGTAAATCAATAACGGTTGTCTGACTAGAGTTTGACGTTATTGTTGTATGACGGCGATGATCAACTGATCCCTTTCGATCACACCTATAGGATAAAACCCAAATAGTAACTAATTATTTGTATATGATACAGTTAATTAGTCCATTACATATATTTGATATGTACGAGAGTTAATTGTTAGAAATTGAGTTAAGAACTCAAATTCGATTAAACTTATTTTTCAATTATGCGATAATTGACTAATAAATTTATATCTTATTTTAATACGATTAAATAAGATTTAACTTAGTAATTAATCGTTAACTTACTAAATTAGTTGAGGTTTTGAGATAGAGGTAATTAGTTAATTATATTTACAAGGAGTTGTAAAATAAATTAACTGGGCATTGTGGGATTCATTATATATTGATATAATGGTAAAATATCACTTAAAAGTTAAGTACATATTGTTTATTAATTTGTGTCATATAATTGTTATATGATCAAAT
>JAIUZE010043046.1:0-18589 GCA_022085475.1 Heliosperma pusillum | reverse complement strand
CCGGAAATGTACCCTATTTTGCTAGTAGAAATATTTTACGAAATCTTTTCAGCAAATTTAGGTTTTAATTTATAATTTTATATTCCGAGTCAAATTTAGAATTTCCGAGTTCGTATTTGGAATTTCTGTGAGATTTCATGAAAATCCCGTCTTAAGTCAAGTTTGACTTTCTTGACTTTGAAAATCGTCTTTGACTTTTGCCTACACAACTCACTCTACTCCCTCTTTAACCTAATATTTCATTTCATCACAAAAATCAAACACCTTTCTTTCTTCTTCCTTAAGCAACTTTTCCTCTTTGAATATCGGTCTTAGAATTGGCGTAGTTTCTTCGTTACTCGATAGAATTTACGTAAGTTTATCTTATTCTTCCCCCCGTACCTTCCTCTATCCGTATTGATAATAAAATTATCGTCTTTCTCGCTTTCAAAATTTCACGTCTTTCTCAAGATGAACTTTATTCATCTTTTTACGATCTAATTGTAGGTGGCGACCTCCAAGATCCCGACAAAGACTATTTCCTTATAGAGGAGGAGCTTGACGACTAGTAGAGACGCTAGAAGGTAACGGTGAAGGGTTACTCGGTATCACTTACGTGTTTTACATGTTTATATGCTAGAAATCGTATTTAGAATGCGATTAGGAAGACTAGAAATCATGCTATGATTAATGAATGTTGTTATATGATGATTATGGATGATATATATTGATTTTTGATGATTATTAGAATTGATTTATGAGAATTGAAATGGATTGAATATGTAAAGGAAGCTCACGGATGAAGGAGTGTTCCTGGCCGGTCGACCGGCCGCCGGTCTGCCAACCGGCTGGGAACACATCAGTAACAATGTTGAAGTTTTATGTAAAATTTGTATAGGGGCTCTGAGCCGGTCGACCGGCCGCCGGACCATCGACCGGCCTGGACCACCTCAGTAGTGATGTTTGGTTTGTTGGTAGTGTGCTCTGTGCCGGCCCACCGGCCGCCGGTCCACAGACCGGCCTGGAGCACATTTCTCTGTTTTCTATGATTTTTGGTTTTGCCTTGTGTTCTGAGCCGGCCCACCGGCCGCCTTCCTCCTGACCGGCCTGGAACACAGCTGTGTTGTTTTCCTTTAACTTATAAAACTCGTAATTTATAATAGTTCGCATGATCCGTTTGTCGTATAATTTTACGTAGAGTCTTATAATATTCATGTTTTGAATATATGATATTTTATTCGCTTGTATCACATGTTTTGTGACGGTTTTTGGTATATCCCTCTTTGAGTCGGTTTTTACATATGTTATGATTTGAGCACTAATGATTTTGTGCTATGAACTCTCATTTCCCGGCTACACCCTTATACTCGTTAGAATGGAATGTCGGAGCGATGGGGTGTATCCTTGATGCTTGTATGCATGTTTAGTGGGGATATGACGACGTTGTTAGGAGGCGAACGCAATGCGTTGGTCGACCCGACCGTCAAATGTTGTATACTTGCGAGGTGGTGTTATTGCATGTAGCGTACTAGCTTGACTTTTGACTATAGATCTATTTCCGCCTCTTTCGTGAAGGTTGACCGAATTTGGGGTACTCGGCGTCTATGATTGACCGAGTCTTGGATGTGGAACGTCTTACCACATGTCGAATCGGAACATGTCTTATTCCGAGAGTCTGGCCAGGTTTAGACTAGGACCGTATTATTATCGTCGTCCTACCGAGAGGATTAGAGTCTTGTGTGTAAGAAACGTCTTATCGTACATGATTCCAGGAAACGTCTTATCCTGTGAACTTGTTTTGTCTAGGTCATGAGTATACGAAACGTCTTATCGTATACGGTTCAGGGAACGTCTTATCCTGTGGGACTTAAATGAATTGTCTGCTCCTGTACACATGCTAGTGCGTTCATTTACCGTGAGAGATGTCGTCAATTATATGGTATGGTGTGGATGGAATGATTATATGATTGGTCATGATGACGTGGCTAAGTGGTTTGTTTGTCGAGTATCAAATTTATCAGTATATTGCCGCTAACGGCGATGTAAGCCCTAGTGAGTATTATAGTTGCCTAAGGGTGTCTTCCCGAGGCTTTGATAGCTATGATGGTTACGGGGATTTGATTCCACATTGATTGTAGCATATCTATAGAATTGCCTATCTATTTTTATCGTAACTCACATGGATATCTATATATGCATGACTTTACTTTCGTATTTCTTTATATGTACGTTTGATGTGATATGGCTGGGAGAACCCGGAGTTACTCCCCACTGACTGTGGCATTCATGTTTTTCATGGATGAACAGGTTGCTTGCTATGGATGACTTTTTGGATACGATATTTTGGGGGTTCGGGTGTGAGCTAGCGGGCGTTGTCCCTGGAAGTTCACCTCTAGACGATAGTAGCTAGTTTTGGTTAAACACTTGTTCTTTGCTAACATTTTAAGAGACCCCGTCTCTTTATTGTATATTCCGTACTTAGTTTGTAATATTTTGACACCCCTCGTGTTATATATATCTTGCATGTTTAAAAGTTTTTAAAATACCGTATTTCCGCATATTATTTCACATGCTTGTATGTTTTATCTTTCCGCATTCGCGAGGGTTGTCACAGTTGGTATCAGAGCTTTGATCGCTCCCGACGCACACACGTGAACCCTAACTTAAACTACTTGACCTTGAAATAATAAATGAGAGAGTTGGGTAGAAGTTAAGGACTTTAATTGGTAGTCTTTGTGTGTATGCTAATTGATAGGAGTAACTTAATTTGTTTGTGTTTCTTATGAAGATGGTTAGACCGCGATTAGCTGAGAACGTTATGATGGAAGCTCTTGCTCAAGTGCTGAAAAATCAGCAAGATGCAGCTTTAGCGCATGCCAACCAAGTTCCCCCTAGAAGGGAGGATAACCATCAGGGTGGCTATGCTTGGGTGGCGGGGCAAATTGCAAGGAGTAAAATTGTACCTTATGGTGGAGAACCGGACCCTACAGAGTTATCCGGGTGGTTCCGTGAAATGGAGAAGCAGTTTGATCTATACCAAGTCCGAGAAGAGGACAAGGTTAGGATCGCAAAGCACTTTCTGGTGAGGGAAGCCGACAACTGGTGGGCTATTACAAGTGCCACCGCGACTCTTGAAGAGGACTTTAACTGGGCTTGCTTTAAAGCTCTTGTGGAGGGTAGATTTTATCCTAAAGAGCTTAAACAGCAAAGGCTCAAGGAGTTTATAGACTTTAAGCAAGGCAACCTATCCGCTCAAGAGTTTACTACGGAGTTTAATAAGCGTGCGCATTTCGCTCCGAGGCTTATTCGTGATGATGAAGACCGTGCATTCTACTACCGTAACAAGTTGAGTGCCGTTCTTCAAAGTAAGGTAAGGAGGAGCTCTACTTCTTTCGGGGAGCTGTATGATGATGCCCTTTGGGCGGAGAACTCAATGAAGGCCGTTAGAGATGAAGCGAAGATGAAGAATCACTCTCCTTCCCCCTCTTTCAATCCAAGGTCAAACTTCAATGACAAAAGATCTCTCGCTCCTTCTTCTGCTAATGCCTATTCTAACAAGAGGCGTTTCAATGCTCCCTCAAACTCCAATGCAAGATCACTTGCTCATTTTCTCCCTCAAGCTATCTCAAATGCGGCTCCTAGGCCCAATGCTTTCCCTCAAGCTCAAGGACGAATGTGTGACGGTTGTAGGGGACCCGTTCATCCTGGAGTTGGATGCTATGATAGGCCCCTGTTTTGCTTTTTCTGCAAGAAGCCGGGTCACCGCTTTCGTGATTGCCCCGACCGTCAGAATCCCGCACCTGGTGCCAAAGCTAAGGGATCCATCTTTGTACGCAGCCGAGCCGAAGCTAATGCTCACCCGGAGATCGTGACTGGTAGGTTCTTTTCCTTAGATCAATTTCGTTTTCCTTCTCCGCTTTCATCTTTTCCATCAGATCGTAGTTCTTGCTTGATGCCTCCTAGTGTTCATAAGTATCATGTCCGTCTTCCATAATCACTTGTGAGGTAGTTTTCTCTTTAGCTAATGTAAGGTTTAGTGGTTGTATTTTGATGATGCGCTAAGTATGGTACTTACCCACCCTATGGAGCTGGATTCATGTTTAAGTGACTATAAGGAATTAAGAATAAGTAGGTTGAACCTCTCTTGATGATTTTAGACTTTGAATCTTGATATTGTAATATCACCTTGAGGATCGAATAGATCGTAATGATAGTTTGTTGTTGTTAAGGATTATAGTGGTTGCTTTAAAGATTACTTGAGAGTTTATTACCCTTATATGTTGGACCCTAGCAATAATGTTTACTTTATGGAATTTGGACTTGGTGACCAATCTCGAAGAAAATTTTCATAAGCAAAGACCGATACAGTTTGAGTTTTGATGGGCTAGATGATTTGATTAATTGAAGTATCGCCTTGTGTTTGGCAATAGGTATGATTTGGAATTTGTACTCATTCTTTGTTTGAGGAATTGTGTTTTGACTTTTGTGGATAAAAAAGTCCTTGTAAATTTAGGATAATGAGTTTGAAGTAAAATGGATTAAAAGATTTCATGGTAAGTCCTTTACTTGGTGGTTGTTAGTAATCATGTTTGCATAGATAAATATTTTTGTTGATAGTTCCTAGTAAGAGTTTTAATGGAGCTAAGAAGATTGGAGTGCGTAGTGAAATTTCTATGTGGATTATTAGTGGTGGAGTCTACCATACCGATGGACCTTAGAAGATTCTAATTGAATTTGAATAATTGGAAGTTGTTACTCGAAGTTTATGGTTATGAAATATTTTAGTAGGAATCTGATGATTTAAAATGTTGAAGATATTTTTTTTTGCACTCTCTTGGGGACTAGTTTACTTGTGCGGTTAGTAAGGTCGAGTTGCGATCGACATTTGAATTTTTCATAGATGAAAGATAGTAATGTTGTTCATTCCTCTCTTTTCCCTCAATCTGACCCTTACTCAATCCGCTACTTTTCAATCCTTCCCCTTTCTAGTCCATTTTACTCGTTTGGACGTATCTCTTAGTATCACGATTTGTGATTTCGATGTTCGAGTTCGCTCTAAGTTCGTGTAATGTCTTCTTATTTTGATTCTATTCTTGGGAAAACTTTCAAATCTCCATATCGTAATCCTAATTTAATCTTTTTAAAATAGTTTAAAGATGGTTTGTGTACCCTCTTTTGGAGAAAGTAGATTTCTTTCCCTTTTATATTTGGATTTTGTGTTGGGTTGGCTGTTTGGGCTTGTTATTGGAGACGTCTGATAACTAGTCCTGCACTTACTAACGTTGTTTTGAATATCGACTTCACTATTTCAACTTTAATTTGATTTGGATAATTTGAGTTCTCGTTCGCGACGAGCATTCTTGTGATCCGTAAGTAAGTTTCGCACTTATGAAGAATTTTCCTTAAACCATTTTCGAGATGAACCTCGTTTCATAAATATTCCCCTTATAAGAGTTTTCGTATTAATTTTGAAAACCGATTCTTGTCCTTAATACTTTTGTTTTCTACTCTCAAGTTTCGAGGACGAAACTTTTTAAAAGGTGGGGTGATTGTAACACCCGGAAATGTACCCTATTTTTCTAGTAGAAATATTTTACGAAATCTTTTCAGTAATTTTTAAGTTTTAAATTATAATTTTAAGTTCCGAGTCAAATTTAGAATTTCCGAGTTCGTATTTGGAATTTCTGAGAGATTTCATGAAAAAGCCGTCTTAAGTCAAGTTTGACTTTCTTGACTTTGAAAATCGTCTTTGACTTTTTCTCTCATAACTCACACTACTCCCTCTTTAACCTAATATTTCATTTCATCACAAAAATCAAACACCTTTCTTTCTTCTTCCTTAAGCAACTTTTCCTCTTTGAATATCGATCTTAGAATTGGCGTAGTTTCTTCGTTACTCGATAGAATTTACGTAAGTTTATCTTATTCTTCCTTCCGTACCTTCCTCTATCCGTATTGATATTAAAATTATCGTCTTTCTCGCTTTTCAAATTCCCGTCTTTCTCAAGATGAACTTTATTCATCTTTTTACGATCTAATTGTAGGTGGCGACCTCCAAGATCCCGACAAAGACTATTTCCTTATAGAGGAGGAGCTTGACGACTAGTAGAGACGCTAAAGGTAACGGTGAAGGGTTACTCGGTATCACTTACGTGTTTTACATGTTTATATGCTAGAAATCGTATTAGAATACGATTAGGAAGATTAGAAATCATGCTATGATTAATGAATGATGTTATATGATGATTATGGATTATATGATGTATGTTGATGATTATTAGAATTTGATTTATGAGAATTGAAATGGATTGAATATGTAAAGGAAGCTCACGGATGAAGGAGTGTTCCTGGCCGGTCGACCGGCCGCCGGTCTGCCAACCGGCTGGGAACACATCAGTAACAATGTTGAAGTTTTATGTGAAATTTGTATAGGGGCTCTGAGCCGGTCGACCGGCCGCCGGACCATCGACCGGCCTGGACCACCTCAGTAGTGATGTTTGGATTGTTGGTAGTGTGCTCTGTGCCGGCCCACCGGCCGCCGGTCCACAGACCGGCCTGGAGCACATTTCTCTGTTTTCTATGATTTTTGGTTTTGCCTTGTGTTCTGAGCCGGCCCACCGGCCGCCTCCCTCCTGACCGGCCTGGAACACGGCTGTGTTCTTTTCATATAATTTCTAAAACTCGTAATTTATAATAGTTCGCATGATCCGTTTATCGTATAATTTTACGTAACGACTTATAATATTCATGTTTTGGATATATGATATTCTATTCGCTTGTATCACATGTTTCGTGACGGTTTTCGATATATCCCTCTTTCGAGTCGGTTTTACATATGTTATGAATTGAGCACTAATGATCATGTGCTTTGAACTCTCATTTCCCGGCTACACCTTATACTCGTTTGACTGGAATGTCGGAGCGATGGGGTGTATCCTTGATGCTTGTATGCATGTTTAGTGGGGATATGACGACGTTGTTAGGAGGTGAACGCAATGCGTTGATCGACCCGGCCGTCAAATGTTGTATACTTGCGAGGTGGTGTTATTGCATGTAGCGTACTAGCTTGACTTTTGACTATAGATCTCTTTCCGCCTCTTTCGTGAAGGTTGACCGAATTTGGGGTACTCGGCGTCTTGATGATCGAGTCTTGGATGTGGAACGTCTTACCACATGTCGAATCGGAACACGTCTTATTCCGAGAGTCTGGCCAGGTTTAGACTAGGACCGTATTATTATCGTCGTCCTACCGAGAGGATTAGAGTCTTGTGTGTACGAAACGTCTTATCGTACATGATTCCGGGAAACGTCTTATCCCGTGAACTTGTTTGTCTGGGTCATGAGTATACGAAACGTCTTATCGTATACGGTTCAGGGAAACGTCTTATCCTGGGGACTTCCATTGGCTTGTCTTGCTATTGTACACGATGCTAGTGCGTTTCATTTACCGTGAGAGATGTCGTCAATATATTGGTATGGTTGGATGAATGATTATATGATTGATCATTGAATGACTTGGTATGGTTTGTTTGTCGAGTCTCAATCTTATCAAGTATATGCCGCTAACGGTGAGATGTAAGCCCTAGTGAGTATATAGTTGCCTAAGGGTGTCTTTCCCGAGTCTTTGAATAGCATGATGGTTACGGATTTGATTTCCACATGATCGTATCATTATCTATAGAATTGCATATCTATTCTTATCGTAACTCACATGGATATCTATATATGCATGACTTTACTTTCGTATTTCCTTATATGTACGTTTGATGTGATATGGCTGGGAGAACCCGGAGTTACTCCCCACTGACTGTGGCATTCATGTTTTTCATGGATGAACAGGTTGCCTTGCTTGGATGACTTTTTGGATACGATATTTTGGGGTTCGGGTGTGAGCTAGCGGGCGTTGTCCCTGGAAGTTCACCTCTAGACGATAGTAGCTAGTTTTGGTTAAACACTTGTTCTTTGTTAACATTTTAAGAGACCCCGTCTCTTTATTGTATATTATGTACTTAGTTTGTAATGTTTTGACGCACCTCGTGTTATATATATCTTGCATGTTTAAAAGTTTTAAAAACTACCTATTTCCGCATTATAATTCACATGCTTGTTTGATTTATTATTCCGCATTCGCGAGGGTTGTCACAGAGTACAAAGCACATAGGAAATTAGTGCTCAAACCATAACATGTGTAAAAACCGACTCAAAGTGGGATATATGAAAAACCGTCACCAAGCATGAGAATAGGGCATTATATAAATGTAACTATGATAAAAATTAATCAATACATAATATATAAGCATTAGACCAAGTTTAAGAAGCATAGTAAATAGGAACCATAGATCTTATCTCAAAACAACAAGTTTGGAAACTAACTAAAACAAGGGTCCACGTCAAACGGTCATAAATAGAGTTCTAGATATGAAAATGCAGAAATTCCAAGTGGATGTGATATCTTATTCTCTTACGGTTCCAACGGTATGTCACAAGCCCAAAACAAGCAAGTAACGAAGGAGATATGATCATTTTACGAAAAGGGGTCAGTGTAGTAAGTCCCACCCGGTCAGGGGGACCGGCGGCCGGGCACCCGGCTGGTACATCATCAACAAACAAAAATACAGCGTGTTCCCAGCCGGTCAGGGGGACCGGCGGCCGGGTACCCGGCTTGGAACACATTCACCCGAGAACAACAACACTTCAATCATCCATTTTCAATTATCATAAATAACTACTATCAACTATCAATAATCATTAAGTATCATCAACAATCATCAACAAACAACAATCATCATCAACAACACAAGTTCTATGAATACTAATCCTATTCCAAATACGATTACTAACATAGAAAACACATTAAAACACGTAATGATATCGAGTAACCCTTCACCGTTACCTTTTTGCATCTTTAATTGATTATTAAGACTTCCTCCACTAGATAGTAATCTTTGTCGGGGTCTAGAAAGTCTCCACCTACAATTAGATAATAAAAGATGAATATAATTCACCTTTGAGAAAGACGGATAAATTGAAATGTGAGAAAGACGGTAATTTCATTACCAATACGGATAGAGGACGATGAGAGGGAAAGAATAAGACGAACCTTAGTGAATTTGAGCAAGAAATGAAGGCGTAGGATCGATATTAAGACTTGAGCAAATATGGAGGCTAGGTTTTGGTGTTTACTTGGTGAGGAAGGAGAAGAAGATTGAATGAGGAAGTTAGGGTTGTGAGGGAATATATGAAGGAGTAAGGGGAAAACATGAGAAAAAGCCCAAAAACGTATTAAGACGTAACTTACTCGGAATCTCGCGTAAAGTCCGAAAACGAACTCGGAAATTCTAAATTAGACACGGGAAATTTAATTCTAAATTAAAACTAAATTTCGCTGAAAAGTATCCGTATAATATTTTTATTATAAAATTAGGGTACATTTGCGGGTGTTACAATCTCCCCGCCTTTTAAAAAATTTCGTCCTCGAAACTTGAGAGTAGAAAACAAAAGTATCAAGGACAAGAATCGGTTTTCAAAATTAATACGATAACTCTTATAAGGGAAACATTTATGAATCGAGGTTCATCTCGAAAATGGTTTAAGGAAATTGTTCGTTAGTGCGAAACTTTATTTACGGATCGCAGGAGTGCCCGTCACGAACGAGTACTCTAGTTATCCAAATCAAAGCAATGTCAAAATAGTGAAATCGAAAATCAAAACAAGCGTTAGTAAGTGCAGGACTAGTCACCAGACGTCTCCAATAACAAGTCCAAACATCCAACCAAACGCAAAATCCAAATATAAAAGCGAAAGAAATCTATTTTCTCCAAAAAGGAGGTACAAAATCCACCCTTAGACTTCGTTGAAAAATTATATTTGGAATACGATATGGAAATTTGAAGATTTTCTCAAAGATAAACTTAAAATAACACGTACATAGAGCGACTCGCACATTTCACACACAATTCAGGGTAACAAAATATATACAAAACACGCAAAAACGAAACAAATCGAACTCTTAAGGATAGGAAGAATCACGATGAAGTCGGCAGGAAGATCTACAAGAATTCGACATCACTAACTCTACTAATAAACCAACTCCTCAAGAGAATGCAATTTACCCAATTTGCAACTCATCATTTTCAATCATTTGAATTCCTACAAAAATATTCCATAATCACGAGATTTCAAGCCAATAATGTAATTATTCAGATCCATTTAGTATCTACTGAAGTCCATTGCCACGGTAGACTCCACAACTAACAATCCACATGTAAGATTCATTACGTACTCTAATCTTCTTAGTTTCATCAAAACCCTTACTAGAAACCACCAAGAAAATATTTATATCTAGAGAAACATGATCGCTAACAACCACAAGGTAAAAGAGACTTACCATGAACATCCCTTGATTCAATTTACTTCAAACTCATTATCCTAAATTTACAATGAACTTTCTCATCCTCAAAAGTCAAAACACAATCCACGCAACAAACATAATTATCTAGGATCCAACTAGCCTTATCCAAAGTCTCACGACAAGGGAAAAATCGACAATCCATTATCGGTTATAATGATTCTTTAATACGCCATAACACCCTTAATTCGATCATTACTACGCTCGAAGCCTCAAATATAAATAGTCACATTAGCAAACTATGGTGGTTACTAATCCTCAAGATAAATGGGTTCACCATTCTAACTCTACAATCCATAACAACCGAGCACTCACTATCCAAAGCTTGCAATGAACATTTCTCAATCTCAAACTATGATTCCTTAAGAATAAAAGAGAATTACTAATTCCAAACCACAAATGGCCAATTACTTGGCAATCAGACAACCATTCAAATCATCTGGTTCATCTAAAACTCAATATGAATCGATTTTCATTTACGACAATACTCCTCAAACCTTGGGTACCGGCTTAATTACCCTAAAGTAAAGTCTCTTTTAGAATCCACCAATTAGAGACATAAAATTCCCAAATGATATCTCAAGCAACCGTTATGATACCCAACAACAACGAACTTTCATCACGCTCAACTCGATTCCCAAAATAGCCCTACAATAGCAAGCTCAATAAATGAAGCCATCAAGAGAGTACAATACCACCAACAGATTCATCCTAAGGTTTAAATCCCAATCCTATTTATGGTCAAAATCAACACGAAGCTAGCTAACATCCCAATCATCTCACCGGAGGAAAGACAATGACACCATGACATTGGAAACGATAGGAGATTTTGAGGGAAACACGAACGCGATAAGAACGGACGAAAATTAGAGGAACACTAGAGGCATGGAACCAACAGCTAGATATTGGATAGATATAGCCATGAAATTAGCCAAGCAAAGGAAAAGATAAGAGAAAACAATTTCCTAGAAATCGGGCTTAGTAGAAACTTGCATGAAAGGAAATAGAAAGGGATAATGGCACGAGTAAAAGGTTTAAGGTTTAATCCACAAAATTCCCCTTTCAAACTTAGGGCGATACTAAAACATCTTAATTATTCCTCTACAAAGGTCTCTTACAAGGGACCATCGCCACGTACAATCATCAAAGTAAGGTACACCTGAATTCGACAAATCGACTACAACCCAATTCATCCATCCTTTCATATCACACGGATTCCCAAATGCGGAATTACAACTCAAGCATAGTAACATTCCTTTAGCTCAAATATTCAACACAACCTCTACGGTTTCTTTAACTGAAGGACTAACAAATACTCCCTTATACTCGGTCATTTTCAACTCATATAGCCCACGAGTTCATTATTAACAAAGTACAACCTCAAGTCAAACATCATCATTAACGTTCCAAGGTATTTCCATCATAGCTCACATCATCGAATCTCGCTCACATCTATAATCCTCAAGTAATATGGTTCAACTTACAACGAAACCTTACTACTTCAAACGAGTCTTCGATACCATAAGATAAAATCATATCTTTAAATCCAAGAACTATAGCCAAATGTTTTTTCACCAAGCCTATACTCTAACACATAAACTAGAATCCACAAGAAGTCACTTAGTCTAAAAAGCATTTTACAACTCAAGGCATCATTCAAACTCCTAAATTCAAAAGATTAAATCGCTAATGGGTTAAGAAATCTTAGCCAACTCATTCAACCTTACACCATCAAATATCATGAACTATCCACACATTAGTCATGGCAAGCATCAAGCATTAAAATCATCAAACTTATCTTACTACCTTTCCTTAGAGTTACAACCAATCATCAATATAGGGTGAATTTAGATCTACACCATTTTCCTCAAATCACCAAATTCATTCTAACAAACACTAATATTCCACAAAATTCAAAGTTCTTCCGACCAAGTATAATATACCACAAACAAATGGGTATGGCATCCACAAAAAATGTTACACGAGGAAGTTGAGGGTACTAATGGTAAGATGAAGGAACTATCAATAGTAAATTCCAAGAGGCAAACAAGTTGGAAGAGAAACAAGCACCTAGATAAAAGGAAGAGAGCATGATACATTAAGGACGAGAGAAAACATCGACGAGGAAGAAATACACTTCAATTAGGCTTGTAAATCTTCAATCTTCGGTAGAGGATACTTCTTCTAGGTAACGCATGATCCACCTCAAGACGGTAGACTTAAGGACCTAAGGTGGTAGTCTTTGGTGTACTTGATGTTTGTTAGGTTCTAACTTGTTTGTTGATTGTGTTGAGTGATGTTATGTTTGTTTGTATCTAGATACAAACAAACATAACATCACTCAACACAATCAACAAACAAGTTAGAACCTAACAAACATCAAGTACACCAAAGACTACCACCTTAGGTCCTTAAGTCTACCCATCTCTCATTTATTATTTCAAGGTCAAGTAGTTTAAGTTTAGGGTTCACGTGTGTGCGTCGGGAGCGTTAAAGCTCTAATACCAACTGTGACAACCCTCGCGAATGCGGAAATAAAACATAACAAGCATGTGATTTATATAGCGGAAAATACGATATTTTTAAAACTTTTTACATGCAAATAGAAAATACGAGGAATGTCAAATAGTTACAAACTAAAATAGAATGTACTACAAAGAGACGTAGTCTCTCAAAATGTTATCCAATATCAAAGTTATTAGCAACTAGCTAAACAACGTCTAGAGGTGACTCATCCAAGCCAACGCCCGCTTGCTCACACCCGAACCCAAAATACCACAAGCAAAAAGCCATCCAAGCAAGCAACCTGTTCATCCATGAAAAACATGAACGCCACAATCAGTGGGGAGTAACTCCGGGTTCTCCCAGCCATATCACATTAAACGTACATAAACGGAACAAAAGTAGAAGCATGCATATATAGATATACATGTGAAATACGAGAAGGATAAATAGGCAATTCAATATATAAGAATATCGATACATGAAGTACAAAGCCGTAACCATCATATTATAGATAGACTCGGGAAAGACACTCTTAGGCAACCATATACACTCACTAGGGCTTGGATCTCACCGTTAGCGGCATAAGTTTGATAAGATTGAGACTCGACAAACAAACCATGCCAAGTCATCCAAAGATCATGAATAATCAATCATATAATAATCCAACCAAACGTACAATACGTTGACGACATCTCTCACGGTAAATGAAACGCACTAGCACCGTGTACATGGCAAGTATGATTAAAAGGCATCCACGGGATACAACATTTCCCTGAACGCATACACGATGCTACATTTCGTATATGTAGGCTAATTTCCTCCTGGTAGGACGACGATATAAATACCCGGTCCTAGTCTAAACCTAGCCAGATTCTCGGAATAAACCGTTTTCCGATTCGACAAGCGTTGACATTTCGCATCCAAGACTCGGTCAATCATAGACGCCGAGTACCCCAAATTCGGTCGACATTCACGAAAGAGGCGGAAAAGAGCACAAGCCTCATAACAAGCGGTACGCTACATGCAAATGACATCAAATCGCAAGTATAGAACATTTGACGGCCGGGTCGATCAACGCAAAGCGATCGCCTCCCAACAACGTCGTCATATGCCCACTAACACATGCAATTAAGCAGTAAGGATACACTCCCCGTTCCGACATTCAAGCATTACGAACGTGGAGGTAGCCAAGGGAATGAGAGTACAAAGCACATAGGAAATTAGTGCTCAAACCATAACATGTGTAAAAATCGACTCAAAGTGGGATATATGAAAAACCGTCACCAAGCATGAGAATAGGGCATTATATAAATGTAACTATGATAAAAATGAATCAATACATGATATATAAGCATTAGACCAAGTTTAAGAAGCATAGTAAATAGGAAACATAGATCTTATCTCAAAACAACAAGTTTGGAAACTAAATAAAACAAGGGTCCACGTCAAAAAGTCATAAATATAGTTCTATATATGAAAATGCATAAATTCCTAGTGGAGGTGATAGCTTATCCTCTTACGGTTCCAAAGGTATGTCACAAGCCCAAAACAAGCAAGTAACGAAGGAGATATGATTATTTTACGAAAAGGGGTCAGTGCAGTGAGTCTCAGCCGGTCAGGGGTACCGGCGGCCAGGCACCCGGCTGGTACATCATCAACAAACGAAAATACAGCGTGTTCCGAGCCGGTCAGGGGGACTGGCGGCCGGGTACCCGGCTGTGAACACATTCACCTGAGAACAACAACACTTCAATCATCCATTTTCAATTATCGTAAATAACTACTATCAACTATCAATAATCATTAATTATCATCAACAATCATCAACAAACAACAATCATCATCAACAACACAAGTTCTATGAATACTAATCCTATTCCAAATACGATTACTAACATAGAAAACACATTAAAACACGTAATGATATCGAGTAACCCTTCACCGTTACCTTTTTGCGTCTTTAATCGATTCCTAAGACTTCCTCCACTAGATAGTAATCTTTGTCGGGGTCTAGAAAGTCTCCACCTACAATTAGATAATAAAAGATGAAAAGTATCCGTATAATATTTTTACTATAAAAATAGGGTACATTTGCGGGTGTTACACCATCTCTTCCAATTAAATATCTTCTTGAGAATTTCTCTTCTCACTTTTCTCAATCTTACCTTTTGTATCCTTAACTTGCCCTTGTAACCTTTTGTGGATACCTTCTCCTTTATTTGTGGTGTAATGGCTTTGGCCGAATAAATTTTGAGATTTTGTTGTAGATTTGAGTTTTGGAGATTATGATCCATAGATACTTGTCATGGTGTATTTGTGAATGACATATGGGAATTGATGATGTGAGGTTGATTGAGTGAGTTGCCTAAGAGTTTGGTTATACTAGAGTGTCTTGAGGATCATACCTAGGTTAAAGCTAGTTGTTATAAGTGAAAATATTCGGATGATACCTCTAGTTGTAAAATGCCTTTGAAACTAAATTAGTTCTTGTGGTTTCCTATTGTGTACTTTTGGGTATAGGCTTCGTGGAAAAGTACTTGGATATAATTTTTTGATTTAAAGATATGATCTTACCTTATGGTATCGGAGACTCATTTGAAATAGTAAGTTGTCATGGTAGGTTAAAACATGGTAGTTGAGGACTGACTATGGCATGAAGTTCGACGGTGTGAATGTAACAACCCGAAAAATACCCGATTTTTCTAGTAAAAATATTTACTAACACTTTTCAGTAGAACTTAAGTTTTTAAAATAGGAATTTTTGTTCCGAGTCTTATTTTGAAATTCCGCGTTCGTATTTGGAATTTTTGAGGGATTCATGAAAAGACCGTTTTTAGTCATCTTTGACTTTTCTTGACTTTTTAAGTCGTCTTTGACTTTCCTTGACTTTTTAAAAGTCGTCATTGACTTTTCTTGACTTTTAAGTCGTCCTAAACTTTTCTTGACTTTTAAGTCATCTTCGACTTTTCTCGAACTTTTCAGTCAACTTTGACTTCCGTTGACTTTTCCCGACTCGTCTCATAAGTTTGAAGACCGAAATTTTATTTAAAAAAATAATATTTTTGATTTATTTTTATTTAGATTTATTAAGATTTATCATAATTTAATATAATTATTTTGAATTTATTCGGAATTTAAAGAATAACGTTTACGGTTTTAACCGAACGTCATTTAACTATTCCCGACTCATCGTAAAGCGCGAAACAAAATCGAAACTCGACTTTGGCATGAGTCACACGCGCGTGTCATCGCTTTCCACTCACATAAGATATTTTAATTGTTTTGATTAAACTAATCAAAATATCTAGATATTTATTAACTTTATCGATCAGTTAACGAAAATTACGCAAATCGTTTACAAAACTGACCCGTCTAGCACAAAACCACACGGCTCATCCACCCTCTAATAGGGCTTGATATTTTCATTATTTTTCATTACAATATCATAATATCTTGATATTTAGTGTAATTAACTTTATCGTTAATTATATTTAATCGTTTACCGTAAAATAATTATTAAACGCGAGTCAATTACGTAACAACAATTTCAAAACCCGACTTTTATTTTGCCTATATTTACACGGCTCACACACACACTCCACTCACAAACAACTTTTCATTTTTACAACAAATCAAATAAAGATCAAAATATCACTTTCTTTAATCGTTCTTCGTGTTCTTCGTCGTTCATCATTTGTTCTTCATCGTTCTTGAGCAAAATCCTCATAAAATCTTCATTTCTTAATTAAATCCGTCCTAACTTATAATTCTAGAATCTCCTCTTCGCTCTCCATCTTCTAGTACGGTTTATTTTAAATTCCGTCAAAATCGTTTTCAACATTTAATTATGGAAAAAATCAAGTTTAAGTACTAATGATGTTTTTCTTGTCTTTTCTTATAGGGGAAGATTTTGAAGACGAGTTTGGAGACTCGTATATTTTGGGTGAAGATTAGTAGAAGGGTTCTTATTATATACTTCTTATTATTATTTTGGTGCTAAGTGGTTTGCTAGCTAAGGTAACAATTCCGTTTTACTCGACGAATTAATGTCACATAGCCTTTAGTTTTGGTTCATGTTATGGTTAATTATGATTTTAGTTAGTAACATAGCCTTTAGCTTTTGTTTATTTAGTTTTTGGTTCATCTTTAGTTTTTGTTCATATTATTATGATTTTATGATTTTTAGTTAGTAACATGTTAAGTAGTGGTTATTATGGTGTTTTATGAATTTATAACATGTTGGTTGTTCTTGATGAATTTGGATGATTCTTCAAAATCATGATTTTTGTATGATTGATGGTTGTTTTGATTGTTTAAAAATGGATGTTGTTAATTAAAAACATGTTAGAATTAATTTGGAACTTAGGGTGGTTGTTGTGGTGGTGGCCGGAATTGGTGGTGGTGGTGAACCGGACCAACCCAGCCGGTCCAGGCCGGTTCAGACCGGTCTGGGCTGGTCCATGGTGGGTCCGGGTTTTGGTCTTTGGGTTGTGTCAATGTTTGATTGTTTAATTGTGGTTTTGACGGGTTTTAATTATGTTAAAGCATGCGGGAAATAATTAGAAACGGTTTTTAGTAAAACCGTTAAAAAGGCCAAAACAGCCCATTTTGCCCAAAACAGGCCGTGGGGCACATCCAGGCCCATGTGGGGTCCGGCCCAACTCAGCCCGTGGGTCCCACTTTGGGGACTTGTGACGGTTTTTGAGTTATCGTCATTTTTATCGCGTTTTGTAATAATTAGCAAGCGAGAAATATTAATAAGTAAAATATTTAATTAAAAAGGTTTTTCATTAAATTATTATTTCTCACATGTTAGAAATTATAAGACGAGACCGTAGTTTAATTTAATATCCTTTTAGTCAAACGGGTTTTGGGGATGATATAATAATTCACATGTTAAAAGTTTTAATAAAATAACATGTAATGAATATGTTGCTTTTATGTCTATGTGATAAAGACTCTGTTTCTAGCCGGTTTGATCCAACGGGTTTGGTCAAACTAAGATCTAGTCAGCCCCGATTTGACTGATGACCCCTCGCGGGACTAGGGTCGGGGATTTGTCTTCAAGTAAGGTGGTATTTAATTATTGAATTAGCCTTAGTAGATATGAGGCGATATGATATTTGATTATGATTTATATGCAATTAGTCACATGATAGGATGTTTTCCCGTGACTGTTTTGAGTATATGGTTGGTGTCGTGTTGACTAAGTGCCCATAGAGAATTATGAGTATATGGCGTCTTGACCATGCTAATTCTAAATGAGTATCTTGGACCATGACATTGATAGTTCCGTACTGTCTTTAACGAGTATATAGTTCGCCGCTTGATAGCTTTTGTGTCTCGGCTTGGGGGGCTTATCTCCAAGTCGGGGCATGGCTGCCTGATCCGTTTTGGGACTGGAGCCAGCTTAAGTACTAGCCATCTCTGCTTAGGGGGTCGCCTAGTAGAGTTTCTCATAGACGGTTATGTCATGGGAAGGGGAACGGAATAGCTGTTGTCGCTAGGTCTGATCAGTCTAGGACTAGGATGTTTTCCTACCTTGTGGTATAGCCTCGAGTTACAGAAGTCGACTATTGACTGTCCTAAGAACTTATGCCTGTTTGTAGAAGTATTGGTCTTTCATGTTTGTATGATTCTATGAGTTTTAGAAGAGGTGAGATGCAAGCCGCTAAGATTGATAGAGTTTGGATTACC
>JAIUZE010043045.1:0-12720 GCA_022085475.1 Heliosperma pusillum | reverse complement strand
GAGAAATTTTGATTGTAATTGCTTGTTGCGGAAATTGCAAAAAGGTAGGGTTTCCCTACTCAGTACCTTGTATGTTAATCGATATTATTAATATTTATGGTGATTGTTGTTGTTGTTGTTGTTGTTGTTGTTGTTGTTGTTGTTGTTGTTGTAGTTGTTGTTGATGATGATGATGGTGACGGTATTATGTTGATACTTGCTTACTATGTTGGTGATCCGATCGGGAGACGGTTCCACGCCTCGAGTTCGCCTCTCGTGGCTCTCCCGCCACGAGGGGGATGTGCACATTAATGTTCCGGGTACTCTCATTGCGATAGGAGGGGCTTTGGATGTCCAGTGTTGCGGTCTTGCATCGATGGTACAACGGTCAGGGCTACGGTCTGACGATGGCAGGGGTTACTGCTGCGGTGGTAGCTTGGTTACTTGAGTATGGTATGGTGTTGATGATTGGTTATACTGTGATGTATTTACTTATCTTGTATGTTGATTGGCGTATGATGGTACTGATCGCGTTTATGTTTTCAAAACTGTTGTGATCCATTGGGGAATGATGAGTAGGAGTTTAGCATGTATTCTGTTTGAGCTCTCTTGGGGATTGGATGGGATGACGCTGCTGATGAGTCTTAGCTTCTGCTTTGTTTAGAACGATTTAGACTTTCACATTATGTTGTTTAAGTATTTGGTTTCAGACGATTTTCAGTTTTGGTTTTGAGACAATGTAATCTTTAAACTAATATTCAGTAAATGTTGTTTCTTGATGGTTGATTTG
This sequence comes from Heliosperma pusillum, assembly GCA_022085475.1. Lineage (NCBI taxonomy): Eukaryota > Viridiplantae > Streptophyta > Magnoliopsida > Caryophyllales > Caryophyllaceae > Heliosperma > Heliosperma pusillum. The sequence continues at coordinate 11,951 of JAIUZE010043045.1, read as the reverse complement.
ATATGTACTACCTCGGCGAACCGAGATGGTAGCGTCCCGATTTACCAAGGAAGGTCTTGTAAGGGTCTTTGATAGATGGGGGTGTTACAATTTCAGTCCCAAAAGTCAATGAAAGTCAACTTTTGTGACGGAAATTCCGTCATAAATAGTTGGCGCCCTTGACTTTAGTTAACGCGCGTTCTTATTGTGACGGCCTGTGACAGATTTCTCGTCATAAAAAAATTCCGTCGCACATCCGTTACAAATCCGTGAATTGTGACGGAATAGTTTTCCATCATTATTTTTCCGTCAATTTTCTGCACTCTTTTTTTTTGTAGTGTATATATAGTAGTTTAATGTTTGTTTAATAAAATTGTAGAGAGGTAGCGATGTCATGTAGTAAATAATCAACATTAAATAATCAATATAAAGTAAGGGATTGTGAAAATGATGTAAACCTAGGTCGAATTCAAACGTTGGTATGTAGTACGAAGTATGAATTTAGTAGCGTAATTTGTTGTGTTGTATGGTGTTGTGTCTCGTGAATTTGGAACAAAAACAAAGGATAGAATAGCGAATCTCGCTCTAGCCTCACAAGGTTATAGCTCGATTTACTATAACTCAACCTCGCAAGGATAAATTCTATACTAATCTCGCAAGATTAATCTGGTTGTTCACAAACTTAAACATTTCTTATTGCTTGTTAATAACGTGTGAAATAGGCATGTCCAACGAGTCCTATTTAAAAAAATTGTGGCGTAAGTCGTAACCAAATGATAAATAATTTGATGTACGAGTTAAATTCGTTGTGTTTGATTTATTTTGATTCCATACATTTGTAAGTTTATTAGTAACATTTAACCAAAAATAATAGTATTAGATAATTGAGTTATTTTACCGGTACAACACGAGGGCTTTAAACTTAATATATTATAAAATGTAGCGAATTAGCTTTGGAAGATGTATATTTTTTTATTACTGCAGAAAAACTCTTGTCCAGGTCACATTCATCCTAATACATAAGTCGTTTTCCGAAGATACTTATCAGCCAAAAAAGAATTCAACCAAAAACTTCTATAAGGTAAGTATAGATTTATAGTTATTCCCCTTTCTCCTATATTCAATTTTGGGCTTTTGTATATGTACGTTCTAATTATAACTACTAAAAGTTAAAATTAAAATTAAAATTCTTTGGTACTCCTTCCTGGAATCCAAACAACGTTCTTGACATCCTTATGCAGTCACTTATTCCAGGTTGTGTTTAACCTGCTAACTTATGCAAATCGACAATTATTGCCTACTGGTATTTTGAAATAACACGTAAGCTACCTATTACACTATTACATGTGAGTGTAGTACTCTATTTGGCTTAGAAATACCTTTCAATACAAACACTTAGTATATATAATAATGAAATTACAATTATGAAATTACAATTATGAAATTATACCATAAAAAATGGTGAGAAAATACGAAAATATAAAAGGTATTTAAGCATTTCCAAAGCAACTAAATAATAATAATAAAAAATATCTAAAAACAAATCAAGTATTATTAGCTCAATTTGTTTTTTTTTTGAATTACTAGCTCAATTTTACATATATTAAAAAAAAAGCAAATAAAAAAAAATAAAAAAATAGAAAAGTACCCAAACCCGGAGTAAAATCTTGAGTAATGAGTCAATCATAGAAGCTTCTCATCCAAATTAGGGTATGAATAATTGAATAACAATTCAATGCTCTTTGTTTAGAGATTACCAACACACTCACACCCCTTTACAATAGATCTCCCTTTATACAAATTCCACCCTCGGTTTGAACAACGTGTGTGAGGCGCGTAAGCGTGTGCAACGACGTGGTACTACCTTTTTTGGTGTTCTATTTTTCAACATTTGTAGGTTTATTACTAATAACCCATTTTAATTTCCATAATTACATTTACAACCAAAAATTCACTTAATTAGTTTCCCTAATTATAGTTGTCTTCTCCCTTTCTCTTACCCATAAAATGCGGTGCTTTCACTTCTCCTACCTCTCTCTCTTATAACTTCCCCCTTTTTTTAGGGTTCTTTCCTCCACTCCACCTCTCAATTCCCCCAAATTTACTCTTTTTGATATTTAATTTACCAAAAAATTCATCATTTTGATCTCTTGTACTCCTCAATTTCATACTTTTTTTGAAAATTTTGAACAATTTTTGGTCAACTTCACCTAAAAAAAAAATTGGAACTTTCCCAAAATCGATTCATACCCAAATCAAAATTCGTTGGAAATTTGAAATTTTGATTGATACCCAGATCATAATTTCGGATATCAATTCGATTTATTGATTACCCACAAAAAAAATCCCAAAAAAAAAGAAAAATTTGTGGGTATTTTGTTGAGAAATGCCCACTACAGAATACCAAGGTTCGGCAAGTCCATTGACGAGTTTCGGTCGTTCGATATTGAGTATTAGACGTGATCAGGTGCATACAATGGAGGGTTCACATGATTCATCAACTCATGAAATGGAAATAGAAATGTTTCAAAAACAGGTTGCTGAACAATTCAATGAACTATCATCAGCTGGAGGTGATGAACTGCTTTCGCTATCGTGGGTTCGTAATCTTCTTGATGTTTTCATTTGTTGTCAAGAGGAATTTCGTATTGTTTTGTTTAATAATAAGGGTTGTTTATCGAAGTCTCCTATGGACCGTTTAATTGCTGAATTTTATGAAAGAAGTGTTAAAGCTCTTGATGTTTGTAATGCAATTAGAGATGGAATTGAACAAGTTAGACAATGGGAGAAATTGTTGGATATTGTTATTTGTGCTCTTGATAATCAGAAAACATTGGGTGAAGGTCAAATTAGAAGGGCAAAGAAGGCTTTGATTGATTTGTTGATTGGAATGTTGGATGAGAAGGAATCGAATGCGGCATTGGCTCATAGGAATAGATCATTTGGAAGAAAAAGTGGTGGTGGTGGGAGTAGTAAAGATCAAAAGAATTTGGGTCATTTTCGGTCTCTTTCATGGAGTGTTTCGAGGTCTTGGTCCGCCTCGAAGCAACTCCAAGCAATGGGGTATAATATGAGTGCTCCGAGGGCTAATGAGGTTATGGCTACTAATGGACTTGCTATGGCTGTTTATACAATGAGTAGTGTGCTTTTGCTTGTAATGTGGGCATTGGTGGCCGCTATTCCTTGCCAAGACCGTGGTTTGCAAATTCATTTCTCGATTCCTAGAAATTACGTGTGGGCAACCTCGATAACGTCCATCCATGAGAGGATTTTGGAGGAGAGCAAGAAGAAGGAGAGGAAGAATGCTTGTGGATTGTTGAAGGAGATTTTCCAAACCGAGAAATGGACTCAACAAATGAATGAAATGTTGGATTCACTACAGTTTCCTTTGACTGAGGAGAAAGAAGCCGAGGTTCGTGACAAAGTGGAGGAACTTAAGGTGGTGTTTCAGTCACTCAAGGATGGATTGTACCCTTTGGAGAGGCAGGTTAGGGAGGTGTTTCACCGGATTGTTAGAAGTCGCACTGAGGGTCTCGATTCATTGGGACGAGGCCCTGGTTCAGAATAAGATTGATCGACTTCATTTGGGTGCATTTCTAATAGTTGGATGATTCAAGATTTTTTTTCCTTCTTATTTTGTTTACTGAAATATGCAAAAAACAGAAGGATTTTTATGGCATTACCTCAAAATCTCAAATTATTATATTGACTTTGTATTCATGAAATGCTCAAAGGAGAATGAATGAATGTTGTTGGTTCATTCAGCTGATACTGCTGCTGCAGCATTGGTAGTCTACTTTACTTTTGTTGTTTGTCAGGTTGCTATTGTTAAATCCAGAGCTTCAAATAGTAATTTTATTTCATATTTTACTTAGATTTTGTTCTTGTCAGTCAATCTGTTTTAACCTTTTTTCTTATACTACTGTTACTGTTTAGTTTAACATTTTATTTCTTCTAATTTCTGTTGTTATAAATGGATACATATATTTTCTTGTATGATATGAAGAAACATAAATCATATCCAAGGAGAAAGGGTCAAAAAGAAAATATATCAGACTTTCTTTGTTGAAGCTGTTGGGTCACGGTACAATACTTCACTTGAAAGACTTATGGTCAATTTGTCGATTTATTTTACTGCTAGGTAAAACTGCGTGTGCGAAAAAAAAGCTTATTTTCATCCTCTATTTTGCATTCCTCATCCATGGAATTTTGGGATGAACATTCACAAACTCTAAGTCTCTAACCCAATGTCTTCCTTAGACGGTCAATCCGTGGAATTTCAATATTTTGTTAAATTAGGGCGAGTCCTAACTATTCTTATACTAAAGATGGGTGCGATGGCTCAATCACATCTATATGAAAAATAGTCGTTGGACCAATTACAGTCGTAGTTGATCCTGGAAGAAATTTGCTCATCTGATGGTCGTTTTCAAGCCTGCCTATACTGATGATTGTTGACAGCAAAATCCTAAAGGATACAATCCAGCTAAATCTTATCAATGGATAAGAGAAGAAAGACTAACGTATTATGGAGTATAGGAGACATGTTTGTTGGAATTCCACGAATATTCCACGACGATTTTTCGTTTTTTGGACTGTTCAGCTCATAAGGTTGCTCGCCAAAGACACATTGCAAAGGAAGAGGAATGATGAATATTTCACGAATTTTCAATTTAGTTGAAAATATCCGTCTTAATCATAAGAAAAAAATGACAATTTTTTTTAAGATGATCACTATTTACCAACCAAATTTTCATTACTATAATAAATATTAGTGATATTGATCACAAGTGATTTAAGTGAATTCGGGTTTTCAAGTCAAAGTCGGTTTTGAGCTCGTAAAAGATATAATGTGAGTCGGGAATACGAAGTGTATGCTCATATAATCATATATCGAGTTCATGGTGGTAATGGATAAGGAAATGACGGGTTTATATGTATATATAAGTTGACTCGTTATTTGTGTTGAGTATCTATACTCGGATTTACTAAGTAATATACTTAGTGTATTTTGCGCTAATAAAACGAGAACATTGCATTCCCGATCGGAGTGGCATAGTCCCGACCGGGGTTGGATGATTATTAATTACGGAATTGAAAGAAATAAGTAAGATAGGTTTGTCCCCGATCGGGGTTGTATTATTCTGGGTATTTATTTTGCTTTTCGGGCGCAATTCATTTATGTTGTTTGGGTTCATATGAAATCCAATGACGGTAGTTTTTGACTAACATCCGATGTAAATACTAGGAGTAGTTTGTAATTGTAATAAGTTTTTAGATAGAATGAGGACTCAAGGATTCTATGCCTTTGTAATTACTACTTCGTAATTTGTAATTGTAATAAGTTTTTATATTCAAAAACTACAACAATAAGTACTTGTCAAAATGTCATTGCATGATCGAAAACAAGTGACAGTAATAAATAAAATGTCTGATTGTAATTTGATAGCGTAGGTGGTACGTGAGGAATGATGATGCCAGCGGATGTTTGAACAGTTGTCTCCTAACAAGCAGGCATTATATATTTGAGTAGAATATTTAATATAATAATTTAGTAATATATTAATACTCTAATGTCTATCTCTTTAACTACGACGTGAGGAGTCTGCCTAAAACAACTCGTACTCTTATTAGATTGGTTTATTTGGATCTTCTGAGTGCACACTTGTCAATTTTTATGTTTAACTTCTTACTTACGTCCCGTATGTAATTGCAAATGTTATTCTAATAGGGTTGTATGGTGCGATCAGTTGATAGTGATCATTTTTTGACAATCATAACTTTTTTATAAATAGTGATCACTTTTTATGACTAAAATAACTATTTTTTAAAGTGGTCGCTATTTATTAAAAAATGATCACTATTAATAAAAAAACGATCATATTTTACAAAAACATGAGATAAGACTGTCTTATGAACGGAGAATGAGTGCGTATGTGATACATTTGTTGTCATTCTACAGGAGTAAATTAGGTGGGTCGTCCATCTATGTCCTCTCTATCTTTTTGTTGCTTATCACTTGGCCATCATTGATTTAATCTGACCATTAGACGGGTTCACACTTCACACTTTGAACTTTTCTTGCTACGTCTTTACATTTCCTTGCTTAGTCTCTCCATGTGCGCTTTGTGACTATGTAAATGATGTAATCTAATTTAGCGTGTTATCGTTTTGTTTTGATTCTTTACTTTAAGTGAATTGAGTTTGTTCAAAAGACCTAGTCTTCTGCCCCAAATGGAGCTAACAAAATATGGATATATAATCATAAGAATAAATATATAAATATTACACATATATATTACAGAATATATTACGCTAATACCCCCGATCAAGTTGGAGTTTGAAGTTTCAAATGACCAATTTTTCAAGAAGAGACTGAAAGTGTTGTCGCTCGAGTACCTTTGTAAGGATGTCAGCGAGTTGTGACGTAGTATGAACATAAGAGAGTATGAAACCGGATTAGGACGATACTATAAAATACGAGTAATCGTGAATCAATTAACATATGTTGACTTGTGATGGAGTTGAGAACTCGTTAATCGGTCGCACCCTGGATCAAGGTGATCGCGAGTGAGGACACTTTTCAACTTTAAAAAAATTTGACTAACTTTGTAAATAATTGTATTTAATTTGTTTATTTTTCATTTAACATAATTCGTTGGTATCCTTTTATTTAGACTTTTGTTTTGTTCGTTTTTTGTACTAGTTAATCAAACATCGATACTATCTTATAGATTTGTATCGTTGTACAATTATTAACAATCTAGTTTCGATTTAATTCATAGATCGAACTTAGTTTGTTTGTTCATAATTCATTAACCTTTGATTCAATTTCCTTTTTATTTCTTTCTATTTAATTCGTTTTTCTAATTATTTAATTCTTTTTAAATTATCTAATCGAATTAATTAGTATGACTTGGCTAAACTAATAACATAAATTAGCATAATTATGATGTTAAGTGATCAAGGAATAAGAAATATGACCCAAATTAAAGTGGAATTTAATTCTACTTTTTATTGTCGCATTTTGAATAAACTTGTGATAACTAACATCTTAATTTAATTCGTTAGGCAATTAGGATAGGTAAATAATCTAAATTTACGATCTTAATTTTAATAAAAACGAATAGGCAAATAATTCTAATAACCTTGAGTCTAAATTAACTAACATTATGTATCTTTTTATTTTCGACTTTTACTTTAATTAAACTTAATTATTTTTATTATCATTTAATTTTTAAATTGTCTAACATTAGTCAAACTAACATAGCGTAATTCATCTAACTTAGTTTAAATTATTTTGTATATTTTGTTTTTTTTTGTAGTTCTTTTATCTCATTTTTATTTATTTTTAATTTATTCAGTTCATGCAATTTTTTTTATTTATTAATACTATTTTTTTTCGTTTGTATTATTATTATTGTAATATTATTCTGTTTATTTATTTATTTTATGGGTCACTTTTGCATTTTTTTAATTTGAGTCAAAATTATTTCCACCATTATTTTGAAATAATATGATTATCGTAATAATATAATACATGCGAACGTAGTAAACAACATAATGTTGATGACACTATGGCCCGATTTATGTTGACAATTGTTTTATTTATCGATTCTATAACTTATTCAAATCAATTAAGGAGAGAACACATAACGAGAAAATCCATGGTCAAATCGAGTCCATGTAAACAATGGATTTTGTAATAACCTCATTTATCCGAGAGCCTTAACTAGACCTTCCCAGATAAATAAGGGTGTTACCATCCCGGTTTCCCGAGATAGTACATATCAAAACTACAACCATTATAGTAATTTAAACACTTTATTACATAATGAATAAATCGTCTTACAATTTACAAACCATTGTTTAATTAACTACTACGGCGGAAGACTTGAAATTTACTAATTAAATACTAATCAAAACTAAATAGACAATCTCTACTAAAAGACTCATCTCGTCGCATATCCCATCTCGTACAAGCACCATCCAAATCCAAGTTCATCAATTTATTAACCTGCAAGATTCATTGCTCCCCATTTGAACAGAAATAACAAATGGATCATAACATGCCACCAATTGTAAAGGTTTGGGTTAACGACACACATAGACACCAAACAAGTCAACCAAAGGTTGAGTAGGAAAGTATCACACGCATTATAATATACATATTATAACACCAACAAGCATCAACAATAGTCTTTAACAATACAATAGAAGTCACACACTCTTTCACGTCAACGTGTGACAATCACAACAATCAAAACACAAATCTCCCAGTCACCGTGCTTGGTACAAAGCTCCCAGCCACCGTGCCCAATTCACAAGTTACAAATCTCCCAATCAGCGTACTATTATAATCTTAACCACGATCGCACAAATCTCCCAGTCATCGTGTGGATCACATACGCAACACAACGGTCCTTCCATTTCTTCCATCTCCGTGTCCCGGATCCCAGGCCGATGCTATCAATCGGCCATCACAGTAACATTCACATAAAGCCATTACAATCATATTCACATTCAAACATTAATCTCCATATCCATATCACAATGAAATACATCACTAGTCCCATCATATATCAATTACACAATAATAAGATAACATAATAACAAAGATGAGTAGGATAAGTCCCTACCTTTTCGCAAATCTTCTAGTCTTAATAAAATCAAGCTAGAAACGTTCTTTAATGAAAGCACCGCCTACAATACATATAAATACATACATAATCACTAACCAAACCATGCAAAATAGTTTATTTAACTAACCTAAATATTTTCCCCAAATTCCCTAATCTAGGGTTAAGTCTCTAATCAATTGAATAAGGTGATAATAAAAGGCTAGAAGGATGAATAATATAAACTCAAGAAGGATTAAAAGAGATCTTACAAGCAAAAAATAGAACTAGATAGCCTTAGAAGCAAATTCCCTAAATAGCTTGATGAACAAGGATGAACTCCATTCTCCCTCCTCTCTCTAGGTTTTGAAGGTATTACAAAAAGTGTTTTTAAGATGCGTTGCTTCTAGTTTATAAAGGTTAGAATACCGGACTAAGGAAATAGGAGATTAAAAGACACGGAAAACAAAGCTATCGCGTAAATTAACGCTAAAAACTCGCCAAAATATTACACTTACCAGGCGTGCGCGACTCGTATCTGGCTCGCACGTTGGTTGCTTGCTTGTCGCGTGTCTGTCGCGTGTTGTGCACGTTACTCTTTTCTCGCTACATGTTTGTATTTTAGCTAATGTGCGACCAATCTAGGCGACCAACACTAGTACACCCTTCATACCTTCCGACCCTTACCTTCCCTTAACTCGAGTTTGACCTTGACTTCTGTTAACTTTGACTTTGACTTGGCTTACAAAATACATCTATTACAGGTTTCCTCTAATTGCACGTGTTTTGTGTGACAAGTCTTTTCCGTGCATCATCCAGAGAGTATTTCATGTATGAACTTTTCTTATAACTGGCGAGCTTTCTTATTTATTACAATGGAGTTTAATCGACCCTCCCCGATAGTCGACACACACTAAGTAGTTCCCGACAACAGGTCCTTGGCTAATTAAGACTCCTTGAGTCGCCACACGTCGCCATAGTCTCTAGGTTGATTGTAATCTTCGATTGACCTGATTGATATACGTTGACTTTCGCCATGTCCAAGCGTCAATCAAAGTGGGAGCTTTATAGATGCCCGATATACGCATCTTCCAAAAACCACCCAATGATGATCAAAGTGCTATGTGATTTGAGATGCATGCGTAGATTAGCTATACATGAGAAGGTTTAATGAATATCTTGGATATGAAAAATAATGTCAAAAATGATCTTATCACGTCATTTGCATTAATATAAAACTATTTAGAGTTAAAACCGACTCCGTGCCCAAAATTGACTTTGAAATCCGAAATTTAGTCAAGGATGTAAAACCTTCCCCAGATAACACCTCAATGTCGACAGCCTCACAAATATGTCAAATAAAAACAAAAAAAAATATATTTTCACCCCGTGCGAAATAAAAAACGAACATACACCCTATTGTAGTGCAACACGCCTCGCGACCTAGTAGTCCCCCTCCTTGAGGCCCACGAAATAGCCTATTCATGTGCAAGGCACCTCACGCCTCAATAGGGGATTCTCAAGATAACACAAAATAAAACGACCTACACCTTATCCATTTCTCTATAAATATCCACCCATGTGCTCCATTTTAGGGCTTGCGAGGGTGACGCCCACTCTTTTCATCTTCAAATTCTAGATCCGACTTTGTCGGTAAAAAATGGACATGTGAATTAGATCTACCAATTTAATTTCACAACCTTACACATTTTTTCCGATACCTTCGTCAGATACATTTGTCCAACCGATTTGACCAACTCAAGATTAATCAACCCATGACTAGTCGCATAACGAGCAATCGTCTCCAATAGTCGTCTATTTCGCAAACGTCATAATATGTAACTCCCAGGGTGTAATTATCCACTTTTATTTTCGTACTTGCATCTTTTTATACATAAACGATTTAAGTTAAGCGTTATTCAATCCTAAATATGGAAGAAATAGGATAAACTTCGATTTTACCAGAATCAAACACCTCGCTAGGCCCTTGCGCTTCGCGCCTCACTAACCTCTCTAGCATATCGAACCATTATTGTCCTCGTTTCTTCCTTTACTATATTTTTCCTTATATTTTATTTTATTTTCCTTACTCTTTTCCTTTCATTTTGTTATCCTTTTATTTCTTTTATGATTATCACAAACCCTTTTTAATGATGGCAAGATTTCATCATTGGTTGGATATATACTACATCGGATGATTTTGAGTTCGATGAACATATTGTAACACCCGGAAATGTACCCTATTTTTCTAGTAGAAATATTTTACGAAACCTTTTCAGCAAATTTAAGTTTTAATTTAGAATTTAAAGTTTCGAGTCGAATTTAAAATTTCCGAGTTCGTATTTGGAATTTCCGCGAGATTCCATGAGAATCCCGTCTTAAGGCGAGTTTGACTTTTCTTGACTTTTAAGTCGTCTTTGACTTTTCTTGACTTTTAAGTCGTCTTTGACTTTTCTTGACTTTTAAGTCGTCTTTGACTTTTCTTGACTTTTAAGCCGTTTTTGACTTTTTGTTGACTTTTCCGACTCACCCTTTACTTATACTCCCTCCTAACCTTAACCTAATTCATTCTAACACAAACACAAACCAAAACCCTTTCTTCTTCCTCACCATAAACACCAAAAACCTTGCTTCCAATTTTGATCCATCTTTGAATCACCGTATCTCCTTCATTTCTTATTGAAATTCACGTAAGTTCGCCTTATTCTTCCCCTCTTAGCTTCCTCTATCCGTATTGGTAATAAAATTACCGTCTTTCTCGCTTTTTAAATTATCCGTCTTTCTCAAGGTGAATGATATTCATCTTTTATTATCTAATTGTATGTAGGTGGAGACTAGGAAGGTTTAGAAACCGTTTAAAGAAGCGAAAAGGTAACGGTGAAGGGTTACTCGATATCATTTACGTGTTTTATGTGTTTTCTAGGCTAGTAATCGTATTTAGATTATGGTTAGTATGCTTAGGACTTGTGTTGTTGTTGTTGGTTGTTGTTAGTTGTTAATTGATATGAGAATTGATGGTTTGTGTTGATAAATGAGGATTTTGTTGTTGATAACATGTCGGTTTTTTATCGTCCTTGAATCCCGTGAAGGACGCAGGCTGCGTTGGGGGACGCAGGCTGCGTCGTGGTGACGCAGGCTGCGTCATACGCTGCCAACAGAAATTTTCCTGCACTGACCCCTTTTTGTAAAATGATCATATCTCCTTCGTTACTTGCTTGTTTTGGGCGTGTGACATCTCGTTGGAATCGTAAGAGGATAAGCTATCACCTCGACTTGGAATTTCTGAATTTGCATATCTAGAACTCTAGTTATGACCGTTTGAAGTGGACCCTTGTTTTCGTTGGTTTCCAAACA
>JAIUZE010043039.1:0-10053 GCA_022085475.1 Heliosperma pusillum | reverse complement strand
TCAACGAAAGTCAAAGTTGACTTAAAAACGGGATTCTCATGGAATCTCGCAGAAATTCCAAATACGAACCCGGAAATTCCAAATTCGACTCGAAACAATGAATTCTAAATTAAAACTTAAATCTTGCTGAAAAGTATCCGTAAGATATTTTACTAGAAAAATTGGGTACTTTTCGGGTTGTTACAAAAATAGTACCACGATCACCTCGAGGGAGCACTACAACATCATGCTCGAAAATCTAAATCCACCAAGAAGGTACATTACTACCACTAGGTTCAACCTAAGGTTTAACTTCAAATTGTATGATCAAAATCAATGCGAAACTAGCTCAACTAAATGGGTAGGTACCATAGCCCAAGCATCCGCAAAAAACAATTTACTAACTTTGTACACCAATTAACAAGACAACTACTTCACCATAGAAGAGAAAATGCGACTACGAGATATGAAGCACTAAGAAATAGCAAGGAAGGAGTGTGATAAGATATGATATTGAAATAGAGGAACGATAAATATAAGAAGTCAAAAGCAACCAATTGAAGCAAATATTAGAGCTATTGTAACACCAGCGATTTTAGCGATTAGTCTTTGATAATAATTTATTATTATTAGCTAGCTTTAATTTTAGTCTTAAAATAGGATTTTTATTTATTGGGTAAAATCCGTGTCTTTTCCGTCCATTCCGAGTCCATATTCGATGTCTACTCGAAATTCTATGTGAATAAACCCAAGATAAGACTTGGGCCTTTCATTTTTAACCCAACCAAAACAATCTCACTCATATTCCCACCTTCTCCCTTCATTTTTCATTATACTATTCATCTTCTTCATCCATATCATAAACCCTAACCACCATTGAAGCTCCATATCCTCTCAACCTTGAAACCTTCATATCTTCTTCATTTCTCTATCAATTTAGCTAATTCATAGTCCATTGTTCACCTTTTCTTCTTCTCTACCTTTATAGGTAAGAAATGAGTCTTCTTTCCCTAGTTTTCAATTCGTCTGTCTTTCTCAAGCATGACAATTTCTCATATTTTGTATGTAATTTGTAGGTGGAAGCTTAGAGGACCCCGACCAAGACTATTTCTTGATTAAAAGAAGAGTTAGAAGATTGAAGAGCAAGCGGTAATGTTGACGATTACTCGATTTCACATTTTTATGTTCTTTTATGTGTTTAGGGTAGTATTCATGATAAAGAGGAAGTATTAGTTAGTTCTTGACATGAATTAATGTTTTTACATGTTAATTTATGGAATTGTATTCCACTTGATTTAATATGGTGGAAGTTAGTTTTTAGTGTGCTAATTCTTCTTCTTATTGTATGAAAATGCTTTAAAGACATTATTGTTGGTTTAACTACACCATTAATATTTATGTTGGATCTTTTAATACTCATATATTGTGTGGAATGATGATAAGTGATAGATTTGGGTTGATAATAATGAATGGGATTGAGTTTGGATGAGTTAAGTTGGATAATTGGCGAAAACTGGATACAGAGGTTCATAGCCGGCCGACCGGCAGGGAACCCTCCCTTGATGTTTCGTGTGGATACCGGATTTGAAGAAGTCTCCTAGTCGGTGGACTTGCCGCCGCCCGACCAGCTGGGACCCCCTTGTTTTTTTTAATTTGAAAGTGACCTTGGTTCTTAGCCGCCGCCGGTCTAGCCAACCAGCTAAGAACCTCATGTAACCTTTTTCCTTCTTATCTAATATAAATTCATATGTAACGGTTTTTATGGTTTGTTTACGTTATAATCTTATGAAATGACGTAGAATATTGATATAAGAACTATATCGTATCTCACATGATTTATTCACATGTTTAGTGACGGTTTTTTATGGTTAACTCATTGAATATTATATACCTTGAGTAATTCGTTGAGTCTTCATTGTTGAATGATGTTGAACTCTTATTTCCCATTTGTACCTTTATACTCGTTAGACTTTCTGTCGGAACGATAGAGGTACATTCTATTGTATGTTAGTGGGAATATGCCGACGGTGTTGGGATGCGAATTCTTAGCGTTTATCGACCCAGGTGTCAAATGTTATATTATTGCGAGGTGGTGTCATTGCATGTAGCGTACTTGCTTGTATTTATGTTGACCTCCTCTTCTGTGCCTATAAGCCGTATTTGGATGCTTGAGCTCTGTCCGCCTCATCCGTTGTCGCCCCTGCCGGATTTGGGGTACTTTAGAAATGCCTTATCTCGAGTCTTGGGTGTGGAACGCCATACCACATGTTGAATCTGGAAACACCTTATCCTGAGAGTCTCGTCAGGTTTAGACTAAGAGTGTATTATTACGGTAGTCCTACTAGGAGGAGTAGAGTCGTGAGTATGCGAGATGCCTTAGCGCATATGGTTCAGGTAAACACCTTATCCCGTGGACTTGTTCGCTTTGTCATGCAAAGTACATATGCTATTGAAAGTCCATAGACCTTAATTAGACTCCTCTAATTATTTACTAAATTACTTTTTAATTTAGTTTATAATAATCTATGTAACATGCATGCAAATATAAAGACATTTATATAAAAGAACAAATTTCCTCACATTGATATGGAAAATATAAGGGCACAACAAGAACTCCTTCTTGTTGTTCTTGAGCTAATAATATGGATGAACACAAATAATCTCCAAAGTAGAAGATCTCCTCTAAGTTGCACCAAGATTAACCCAAATAATCTACCCTTATTATTAACTAGATAATAAGATAGATATTATTCTACTAATATTATGACTATATTACTACACTAGTAATACTTAGTAAATATTAGTGTTTGAGAGTTTTAGTAAGAATATGAGGTTTTGAGAGAAGTAAGAAAACAAAGCACAAAATGAAGTAATGAAAAATGAGCAACACTTGATCATTTTATAGGCCATTTGGCCGGTTTACTTTGTCCAAATAAGGACTATTATTTTGTCTAATTTGTTCACATGCATTAGAGTGGAGTGTTGTAGAACAAGTGATGATTATTTCTACTTGTTATGTCACTTTCATTTAGTAACTAAAGAGTAACAACAAGAACAAAAATCATCACCTTTGTAACTATACCATAACCGGCCAACATGGCCTTAGTTTGGTCCATTTTGATTTTTGATATTTGTCTCACAAATACTTATTGATCATATGGTTAATTATCTTGTATAATTAAGTGTTAATTTGATCATATAACAATTATATGACTCAATTAAATAAATAATATGTACTTAACATTTTAAGTAATATTTTACCATTATATCAATATATAATGGGTCCCACAATGCTTAGTTAATTTATTTTACAACTCCTTGTAAATATAATTAACTAATTACCTCTATCTCAAAACCTCAACTAATTTAGTAATTTAACGATTAATTACTAAGTTAAATCTTATTTAATCGTATTAAAATAAGATATAAATTTATTAGTCAATTATCGCATAATTGAAAAATAAACTTAATCGAATTTGAGTTCTTAACTCAATTTCTAACAATTAACTCTCGTACATATCGAATATATGTAATGTACTAATTAACTGTATCGTATACAAATAATTAGTTACTATTTGGATTTCATCCTTTAGGTGTGACCGAAAGGGATCAGTTGATCACCGCCGTCAAACGACAATAACGTCAAACTCTAGTCAGCCAACCGTTATTGATTTACGTTAATCAACTGACTAATCATATATATAGTCAATAAATATCCCAATTATATTCCTTAATAAGATTTATTATGTGGCGCACTATTGTGGAGGACACCTACTCTAACAATCTCCCACTTGTCTGACACAAGTGTGCGTCACCAATTCTCTTGTCTCTTTATCACATCTCCCACTCAACGCAAGGTGTCTTCCAGGTCGCACTTGCGATTGACAATATCTAGAGTGGTTTTCTCGATAGGGAGAGTAACTGTCTGACCGGAAAATCTACCATAGATCTCTTTCCGAGCGTGGCCACGCATTTACAGTAACTTCTCCTCGAGTGGCCTAAAGATGTTTTTACCCAACGTGGGTGGACAATTCCTGTTGATCCATCTACTCTGTATGATGCAGATCACCATGATCCAGAAGAAGTCCATCGGCCTCCTTTTACGGCATGACCTAGAACATCAACCAAAACCAATCGGAAACTGCACCTACTCAGATAGACGGTCGCCAGTCAAAAGAATCGACTTATAGGAATAAGATAGAAGACCCTGCCACGACCAGGCATCCAATAATTGATTTAAGGGTCTCTACAATGTCACTGTCCGACAGAGTGTCATACAGTCTGTCTATGTAAACGACCAGTCATCTCCATGACCCCATGGTGCTGAACCAACCATCGATCGACGTACAATCTAGTCATTTCGAGACGTCACCTCATTGAGTGACTAGGGACAAAATACTAAGTTCGTCCTATTCACTTGAATAGGGTCCAACAATCTATTCGGATAAACAAAGTATTAAATTTAGTCCAACTAAATAAAAGAGTTTAAAATAACACTCGAACAATGAATGCCATTATCATATATGAAATAATTAATACAACATTCAATTATTACATATTACATAATCTAAAGGAATTCTTGCACACGTCTCAATCCCATTGTGACGACATGACCATCATGCTTAGCCTTTGATAAAGGCTTGGTTAAAGGATCAGCAATGTTTTCATCTGTCCCAACCTTACAAATGTCAATTTCCTTTCTGTCCACGTAATCTCTAATTACATGATATTTCCTAAGTACATGTCTAGCCTTGTTACTAGCACTTGGGCTTTTTGCCTGAAAAATAGCCCCATGTTTATCACAATCAATTTGTGATAGATCTTTGGCAGTAGGGACTACTTGATAGTCCTTCCAAAAATTGCCGAATACAACAGCTTCCTTTGCAGCTTCAGACGCGATGAAATGAAAGGTATCGGATTCTGTTGTAGAATCGCTTGGGGTAACGCTTTGCTTGAAACATCTTCCAGCAAACAGCTCCTCCATTCATCTATAAACGTAGCGGATTGGGATTTCAATCATCACGATCTGTGTTGGAAACTGGCATCTGTGTACCCTTTTACGTTAACTCAGTCTCGCCTCCAAACAATTAAGACGAAAACCTTGGTCCTTCTTAAGTACGTAAGGAGGTTCTTTACGGGCTATCCAGTGACTCTCAACGGGATGGCTTTGGTAACGACGGTCATGACTCAAGCGCATATGCAACGGTTCGGGACGAGTGCACATCATAGCATACATGATTGATCCAACGGCTGAAGCGTAAGGGATCAATTTCATGCGTTCAATCTCCTCGGTTTTCGTAGGGCACTCTGACTTGCTCAAAGGGATCCCACTTCCCATAGGAATAAAGCCTCTCTTAGAGTCTTTCATGTTGAACCGATCAAGAATCTTATCAATATAAGTCTCTTGACTTAATGCTAGTATCCTTTTAGATCTATCCCTATAGATCCGGATACCAAAGATGCGATGGGCCTCTACTAAGTCTTTTATTTGGAAATGTATTCCTAGCCACTCCTTTACATAAGTGAGCATTGGAATATCATTACCAATGAGTAGTATGTCATCTACATACAAGACTAGAAAAGTTACTTTACTCCCACTAAACTTCATGTATAAACACGGTTCCTCGACACTTCGAGTGAAACCATTTTGTTTAATTACATGATCGAAACGATGATTCCAACTCCTGGATGCTTGCTTAAGACCATAGATGGATCTCTTAAGTTTGCATACCTTTTTAGGGTTTGATGAATCCACAAAACCTTCAGGTTGTGTCATGTACACTTCCTCTTCTAGAATCCCATTCAAGAAGGCGGTTTTGACATCCATTTGCCAAATCTCATAATTATGAAATGCGACAACCGCTAAGATAATCCTTATGGATTGAAGCATGGCGACTGGGGCGAAGGGTTCGTCATAGTGAAGACCATGAACTTGGGTGAAACCTTTTGCCACCAATCTAGCTTTGTAAACATCATTATGTTTATCTATGCCACTTTTGATCTTATAGATCCACTTACACTGAAGAGGTCTTACCTCTTTAGGTAAATCAACCAAGTCCCATACTTGATTGTCGTACATAGAATCCATTTCGGATTGTATGGCTCCTAGCCATAGCTTTGAGTCGGGACTAGAAATGGCTGCTTTGTAGGTAGTAGGTTCGTTACTTTCAAAAAGTAAAACATTATAGTCATCACCTTCCTCTATAATGCCAAGGTATCTATCAGGTGGATGACTAATTCTGCTTGACCTCCTAGGTTCCGAAGGAATAATGACCGTACCAGACGAAGAGGGAACGTTTTCCTCGTCATCCTTTTCGGTTTGTGGCTCTTGGACTTCATCAAGTCCAAATTTTCTCCCACTCTGTCTTTTAGAAATAAAATCATTTTCTAAAAAGACTGCATCACGAGACACAAACACTTTGTCCTCGTGTTTATTGTAGAAGTAATAAGCACGTGATTCCTTTGGATATCCTACAAAAGACATTTGTCAGATTTGGGTGCGAGTTTATCGTCAGACTTATTCTTAACAAAAGCCTCGCATCCCCAAATTCTCATAAATGACAAATAAGGGACTTTTCATGTCCATATCTCATATGGAGTCTTGTTTGCCGCTTTAGTCGGGCTTCGATTTAGTGAAAATATTGCAGATAAGATAGCAAAACCCCAAAAATAATCAGGAAGCTCTGTTAGACTCATCATAGATCGAACCATATCTAATAAAGTTCGATTTTTCCTTTCGGATACACCGTTTAATTGAGGTGTTCCAGGAGGAGTCCATTGTGATACTATACCACAATCTTTCAGGTGTGAATCAAATTCATGGTTCAAGTATTCACCACCACGATCGAATCGTAGGGTTTTAATCTTTTTATTCAATTGGTTTTCTACTTCATTTTGAAATTCTTTGAATTTTTCAAAAGCATCACTTTTATGCCTCATCAAGTAAACATATCCATATCTACTCAAGTCGTCGGTAAAAGGTAGAATGAAGTAGTGATAACCACCTCATAGCTCGGATGTCATTGGACCGCATACATCGTTATGTATAAGTCTAATACATCACATGCTCGTGTCCCTTTTCCCGTAAAGGAGCACGAGTCATCTTGCCTAGAAGACAAGATTCGCATACGCCATAAGATTCATAATCGAATGGTTTGAGTACTTTAGATGAAACAAGTCTCTTTATGCGTCGTTCGTTTATGTGCCCTAAACGACAATGCCAAAGGTATGATTGATTAGGTTCACCTGTTTTGAGCTTCGTGTTTTCTACATGATAGACCTCTTTTGCAATATCTAGAACATAAATACCTCCAATAGAAATGGCCTCGCCATAAACCATTTCATTAAAAGCAAAAGTACAACAGTTGTTCTTAATACAAAATGAAAATCCTTCCATGTCTAACACGGAAATGGAGATAATGTTCTTGGTAAGAGTTGGTACATAATAGCAATTATTTAAATACAACTCTAAACCATTAGGCAAAAGAAGAACGTAGGTGCCCACGGAAACTACGGCTACCTTAGCTCCATTTCCCATGCGTAGGTCCACGTCACCCTTGGCTAGTGCTTGCACGTCCCTCAGCCCCTGTACATGATCACAAAGGTGAGAACCACAACCGGTATCAAATATCCAAGAAGAGGTACTAGCAAAGTTAATATCTATCATATAGAGTGATGAAAGAATTTTACCTGACGTTGTCACACAACCGTCTTTCTTGTCTTTTAAGTACTTGGGGCAATTGCGTTTCCAATGCCCTTTGCCATTACAATAATAGCAATCCGCCTCCGCGTGTTTGTTGACTTTGGGCTTGGCCTTATAAAAGACCTTGGCCTTTCCCTTGCCGGATTTCTTGAAAAGAGTCTTACCCTTTCCCTTGTCCTTCATCACCCCAAGGTTCATGTTCTTCATTTTCATGGAAAGAACATCCTTGGGTTCACTCCCACTAGCCTCCATGTCTCTCTCAGCTTGGGTGAGGAGTGCATGGAG
Organism: Heliosperma pusillum; assembly: GCA_022085475.1. Classification (NCBI taxonomy): domain Eukaryota; kingdom Viridiplantae; phylum Streptophyta; class Magnoliopsida; order Caryophyllales; family Caryophyllaceae; genus Heliosperma; species Heliosperma pusillum. The sequence continues at coordinate 2,087 of JAIUZE010043039.1, read as the reverse complement.
TTCATGGAAACTCTTGTCCATGCCATTCATGGTATAGTTCACCCTAAATTGGGTGAACTTAGGTGAGAGTGAATGAAGGATTTTACCCACCACCAAATTCTTTGGAATTTTGCACCCTAGACGCTCTAAGGTGTCCGCGTGCTCAACCATTTTGAGCACGTGTGGGCCAACCTTTTGGCCCCTTTGAAGCTCAGTGTCAAAGAATTTCGTAATTGCCTCATATTGGAGAATTTGAGGGGCTTGCGAAAACATCGAAGTGATCCTCGTGAATATCGCATATGCATTGAGAGAGATCAATTGGACTTTGAGTTTGGGTGAGATTGACCAAATCAAGACATTCTTGACGTCATTAGCAACCTTCAAATAAAGGTCATATTCGGCCCGAACCACCGCGGACGATCTAGGCGCGGGTTCGGTGGGAGGCTCTTCGACCAAGTAGCGAAGCACGTTATCGGAGAACGCGGCGCTCTTGATCGTTGATTCCCATTCAACGAAGTTACTTCCGTCATCCTTAAGGACACATTTGTCCATGACGGACCTCAACCATGAGTCTCTACCCAAGGTTTCAACGTTTGATGATGTTGACATTATGCGAATATGGTAACTACAACAAAAAGAAATATATAAACATTCATTGTTAATTTACTCTTAAAAAACATTTTAACTAGTTTTAAGCATTCATATAATGACCTCTCACTAAATTAATAAATGATTCCAAGATCCACCTACAATAAAAAATAGTCACGCTGCCACTTTTTTATCTAGAAAAGGTAGTCGTTTACTTGAACTAATTCTACCCGTATAATTTGGTTGACGGATTTCAACTAAATCCATCCCCTAGTCCCAAGATAACGCTTATCGCGTTGAGTCCAATTCCAATTTTTAGCTTGTGATCGTATCACCCTACTACACGAGTAAAAAAGGGACCACGAGCGTGGTAGCCCTAATGAACACGGGATTCATAGTGTTATAATTGGTAAGGCTAACTCTCAATTTTTAAAACATGTGAGAAGATCTTGTCAATTAGTTATAATTCCCTATAAGTGAACTAAGTCGGTGAATTGTGAATAACGTTGAATTGACAATAACGGCAAATAAAGTGCATGTGTGACGATTTTGGCATGAGCGGAAATAAAGCAAGCAACCAAGAAAAAATAAAATCCTAGTATGGCCACCTAGCTAATCAAATTAACTAGATAGTTACAAATTCGGAAACCAACTCCTTTGGTCCCTTGCCTCTTCACTTGGAACACCTTCAAAAATGGCACCGTCTTTCGGGAGTCACCGGTCTTCATAAAAATAATTACAAATATACAAATATACAAATTCCTATTATACATTTATTCTATAAAATAAAATTATTAAATTATACAAAACCGGCGATACGAGATCGCAATAAAATTACAACCAAACCGTTATTCCCTTACATTACAGGTAATAACGATTAAAAAATAACTAGGCCATACTAGGTACAAACTTTGCATAAATTATTAAATAAATGACATTCATTCATTCAACCATAAATAAAATAAATTTCTGCAAAATTCATGCCAAAATCGTCCTAAATTCATTCATGCTCAATAGTTAGTTGAGTTTTTCCGGGATTTATTGATTTTAAACCATAAAAATCACTATCAACATTTTAAATGCATTATGTAAATTCAATACTACTTACTAAACAATTTAGGAACTCAAAATAGTCACTACTTTAATTGTTGTCATAATTATGATCGTTTGATTTTCATGTGCTAAATTATTAAGGTTTATTTCAATAACAATGATGAAATAAAACCAAAATTAAAAATATGAAAACATCATAAAATTTAAAACCATAAATTTTGTACATTCTGTAAAATTTCCAGGAACTATAAAAATAAAAAATATTTGCTCAAAAAATTTAAATTAATTTTATGAACAAATAGCTTTGTATTTAATGGTTTTATCAAATAAAAACATTAGATATAGTAAAACAGTCAAACAAATTATGAAGTTTCACCAAGAGTATCAACATCAGAATGTTAAATGTAAAAAACTTGTCACAGACAGAAAAGGACGTTTCAATTTTATGAACATTATAACTCATAGTA
>JAIUZE010043033.1:0-11323 GCA_022085475.1 Heliosperma pusillum | reverse complement strand
TCGTCTTCAAAATCTTCCCCTTATAAGAAATGAAAAGAAAAACATTATTAGAATTTAAAACTTGATTTTCCATAATTAAAATGTTGAAAACGATTTTGACGAAATTGAAATTAAACCGTACTTGAAGATGGAGAGCGAGGAGGAGATTCTAGAAATATAAGTTAGGACGGATTTAATTAAGAAATGAAGGTGTTATGATGATTTTGCTCAAGAACGACGAAGAACAAATGAAGAACGACGAAGAACGAATGAAGAACGATGAAGAACGATTAATTAGATCTTAATTTGATTGATTGTTAAATGAAAAGTTGTTGGTGAGTAATGAAAAGAAAGAAAATATCCAGGCTTAAGAGGGGAAAAAGAGACGTGTGAAATGGAGAGGAATCGGGTCTGTTTTTACGCGATTTGCGGAGTTTAAGTTGACAGACCGATAAAGTTACAAATATCTTAGATATTTTTATTAGTTTAATCATATTAATTAAAAGATCTAATATGAGTGGAAAAAAGTGACATGGGGCGTATGACTCATGTCAAAGTCGGGTTTCGGAACTTAAGTTGACCCGGGAATAGTTAAATGACGTTTGGGTTAAAACCGTAAAAGTTATTCTTTAATTCCGAATAAATTCTAAATAATTATATTAAATTATCATAAATTCAAATAAATCTTAATAAAAATAAATTAAATTTATTATTTTTCAAAATAAAATTTCGGTCTTTAAAATTACGAGGTGAGTCGGAAAAGTCAACGAAAGTCAAAGTCGACTTAAAAGTCAAGAAAAGTCAAAGATGACTTAAAAGTCAAGAAAAGTTTATGACGACTTAAAAGTCAAGAAAAGTCAATGACGACTTTAAAAAGTCAAGAAAAGTCAAAGACGACTTAAAAGTCAAGAAAAGTCAAAGATGACTAAAAACGGGATTTTCATGAAATCTCTCAGAAATTCCAAATACGAACTCGGAATTTCAAAATACGACGCGAAACAATAAATTCTATTTTAAAAACTTAACCTTGCTGAAAAGTATCCTTAAGAAATTTTACTAGAAAAATAGGGTACTTTTCGGGTTGTACATCCTATCCCTTGCTTCTCTAATCCGTCTTCTTTGCTCCATGCCTTCATCAAGGGTTGCTTGGGTGTAAGGAAAAGGGTAGCCCGGGTTTTGTTGCATGGACATCCCAAAGAGAGAGCTAGCCAATCCATAAACGTCCTCTTGCGCCACCGCATCTTCATAGGAGTCTTGAAGATAGGTGTGGTGGCGCTCATTTTGAACGCTAAAGTGGTCCGTAGCTTGCTCTCTCCAAGCATTTTGGGTGGCCCACATATCATTTTGCTCTTTCCACCTTTGGTCTTGTTGTTCTCTCCAAAGGCGGGCTTCCTCTTGCCCGTCTAGCATCCTCTTCCATTCCTCATTTTGAGCCCTCTCGGCTTCCCCTCTCAATCTCTCCCTCTCCTCCACAACATTATGCCAATCATCCAAACTCTCAAGCCTACCTCCTTGTAATTGTTGCCAAGTGTTTGAGGCATCTACCCTCCCACTAATGTGTGCCAAGACGTCGTTGGTGCTAGCAAAATAGTTAGCCATTTGTTGTTGCCATGGCTCCACGGGTGTGCTAGAACGACCCTCCGCATCAAACATGGGGGTGTCGGTATCATGGTGGCTTTGGAATGGTGATTGGAAATGAAATGGTGGTGGTTGTTGTTGTTGTTGTTGTTGTTGTTGTTGTTGTTGTTGTTGTTGTTGTTCAAAATTGGTGGTGTGGGAAGGACCTTGCTCAATTGCAAGGATCTCAATCTCCTCTCTCAAATGCTCACTTCGCTCACCACCCTCTCTCCTTGCCCTCCTTTGCCTCAAAGGCACTTCTTCTACCTCCTCCTCCTCCTCCGCACTACTTACCCCCAAACTTTCCTCCCTAGGACAAACAAAATCCCATGTCGCGGGTCCTCTAGGTAAAGGATTGTTTTGAGGTCTAGGCAACTTCATGTAGCTTAGCCCGTCACTTCCCAACCAAAACCCTTTTAAGGGTTGCTCCTTGCTAGCCTTAAACATGTGAACTTCTTCTAGCCCAAGATGGTTGTACCTCGTCAAACCCCTACATATGTTCACCGCTTGACCATTAGGAATGCCCCCCTCATAATGCCTTACCAAGAAAGAAATCACCCCCCCACAATGGATGCTTGCCCTTGCCGATTTTTGCCTATGCTTGATGCACGCTCTCAAAAAGAAATCGGCCCAATCCGGGATCCCTACCCCCTCTGGAAGCATAGTCCACAAACAAAGCCGGATCTTCTCCGGCACCTTGGTGGGTTCTCCCGCGGAGTTGAAAATGGTGGTAAGGAACCTAGTAATTAGGCGGAGTACGGGGTGGGTGATGGCTGACAGTTTGGCATCCTTAGACGGGCCACGGTCATCGGCAATGTTTCCCCACATTTGGTGCATTTTGCCCCTTGGGCACCTAATGTCTACGGGTTGCTTGGTAATTTTTAGGATTTGACGGATTTCGGAAGTTGTGGCATTATGCCAAGTTTGATTCAATCGGAAGCGGTAGGCTTTCTCCTCACCTTCGGGCACATCCAATTCCGACAAGGTGGCTAGAAACTCGTATGCAAAACTCCTATAGGTGTAATCCCAGGAGTTTGGCGCGAGATAAGCCTCTAGCCCTACTTTAGCTAGCATGTCCCTTGTCAGATTGAACATGCCTAAGGCATGGAGGGTGGTTGGGCAAAAGAATTTGGTTGCTACAAGAGGGTGAGTGGATATTTGATCCCAAACTTTCTTATGTTGAGCTTGCATCCTCTCACAACCCATGAACACCGTTTCAACCTCGGTGTCGGGCTCACTCACCGCGGCCCTCTTATTTTTTCCCTTGCCAAACAATTGAGAGATTTTTGGTGCCATTTCTGCAAAGATGTAACAAACAACACACTACAACAATAACAAGCAATCACTCGAAAAGTTTTTCGCTCAAGCACTTCAACAAACACTTGGTGTGCAACAATTTCTACACCTCAAAAAGCTAGTGTTTGTTGAATTTCTTTGCCTTACTCAGAAAACTTTATCCAATCCTAACTACACAATCAAGCAAGGGGAAAGGGGAACTCAACCTAAGACTAGAACTAGCCTAATTCGAGCAAAAACTTGAAAATTGATGAAAAAGTCGAGTATGAAGTTATACCTTTGTTTTTCCACAAGATTCAAGTGCCTTGATGATTAGAAGTAGGTAGGAATCCGATAATTAGCCTTAAAAAACCCAACTAAAGACCCGAAAAAGACGAATTTGAGGGTAAAAAATCTAGGTTTTTAAGACGGATTTCTGAGATTTTAGGGTGAGTGAGACTGATTTTTGGGGTTATTGAGTGTAGAATAGTGATTAGGATGAAGATTGGGATTGATTTTGATGAAGGTTTTGGAAGATTTGAGTGAGAAAGATGGATTTTTGAGGGATTGGAGGTTGTTTGGTTGAGTTTGTCGTGAAAAACAAAGAAGGGTGTTGGGGTGTTTGTTTTATGAAGAACACGGGCAAAGGCTAAAGCATAAAACGAAATCTGCGCTCGACGCAGGCTGCGTCCTACGACGCAGGCTGCGTCGTCACGACGCAGGCTGCGTCCTTCACTGCCGGATGGTTCTTGCTTTTTCACTTAGCAAAATTTTTGCTAAGTGATCCAAACACCTCCATACTTGCAAATTCACTTCAATGGTCCATAATAACCTCCAATATCTAAATTCCATTGATTCCCGAACTTTTTATCCGTGGCACGCATCCCGAGGCGGCCAAAAACTCGCAAAACTTCACGAAACCGTTAGTAACTTCAAAAAAATTTTGTTTGATGCAATGTCTAACTAACTTAAAACAACTTAAATGCTAAGATTTAACAAAGAAACTTCAAAGAAATATTCACAAGGATAGAGTATGTACATTGTTTTGCCGTTTATTTAGAGTCGATGGCTCGACTTAGCTATTTCAAGCTTTTCAACTTTGATAAATGGGGTCTTCAAGCAAGACCTCTTCTTCCCCCTCCCGGGTACATCCTTGGAAGTAGTGCTTGAGACGGTGGCCATTTACTTTGAGGAGCTTTCCATCCCCGGACCCCTCCACTTCAATTGCCCCATGGGTAAACACTTTCTTGACGGTGTAAGGTCCAAACCATCTTGACCTCAACTTGCCCGGAAAGAGCTTAAACCGGTTTTGGAACACAAGAACTTTATCACCTTCCTTGAAAACTCTACGGTTTATCATCCCATCATGCCATATTCTTGTTTTCTCTTTGTAGATGGAAGAGTTTTCATAAGCATCTTGGCGAATTTCTTCAAGTTCTTGTAATTGAAGCTTCCGGTGCATACCGCTCTCATCTTGGTTTTGATTGAAAGATTTGATAGCCCAATAAGCTTTGTGCTCAACCTCCACGGGGAGGTGGCAAGCCTTGCCATAGATGAGACGGAATGGGGACATGCCAATGGGGGTTTTGAAAGCGGTCCTATATGCCCACAATGCATCAAATAGCCTCTTACTCCAATCCTTTCTATCCGGATTCACCGTCTTTTCAAGTATTCCTTTAATTTCACGGTTTGAGATTTCGGCTTGCCCGTTTGTTTGTGGGTGATAGGTCGTGGAAATTTTATGATTCACCCCATATCGTTTGAGAAGGCCTCCAATCACTTTGTTGCAAAAATGGGTCCCCCTATCACTAATGATAGCCCTTGGAAAGCCAAACCGAGAGAATATGTTCTCTTGAATGAAAATGGCTACTACCTTGGCATCATCGGTGCGGGTAGGAATGGCTTCGACCCATTTTGATACATAGTCCACCGCCAAGAGGATGTATAGAAAACCACCGGAATTTGGAAAAGGGCCCATAAAATCAATTCCCCACACATCAAAGATCTCACAATAAAGAAGAGGTTGTTGTGGCATCTCATTCCTCTTTGTCAAATTCCCCACCCTTTGACATCGGTCACAAGTTTTTACAAATTTGTGGGCATCTTTGAAAAGACTTGGCCAAAAGAAACCGCATTCAAGCACTTTTCTAGCGGTTCTTTGTGGCCCGAAATGCCCTCCACAAGCATAGTCATGACAATGATGTAGGATGGAAGGAATTTCACTCTCGGGCACACATCTTCTCACAAGTTGATCTTGGCAAAATTTCCACAAGTAAGGATCATCCCAAGTATAGTATTTGGCATCGGACTTGACCTTGCTCTTTTGATGAGAAGAGAAATGGATTGGAAGCCGCTTTGTCACCAAATAGTTGACCATGGTAGCATACCATGGCTCTTCCAATTGTATAGCATAAAGTGACTCATGAGGGAGACCTCCTTCAACCTCCTCAAGAGGGTATGATGGTCTTCCTTCATGATTAAGCCGACTCAAATGATCCGCCACCACATTCTTCACCCCTTTCTTGTCTTTTATTTCCACATCAAACTCACTTAGAAGAAGAATCCATCTCAACAACCTTGGCTTTGCATCCTTCTTTGCCACCAGGTATCTAATGGCGGCATGATCGGTGTAGATGATCACCTTTGTGCCCAAGAGATAAGACCGGAATGTTTCTAGAGCATAAATCACACCAAGGAATTCCTTCTCCGTCGTGGAATAGTTCTTTTGAGCATCATTCAAGAGGGTAGAAGCATATTGGATCACATGGGGTCCCTTGTCACTCTTTTGACCCAAAACCACTCCCAACGCATAGTCACTTGCATCGGTCATGATTTCAAATGGAAGATCCCATCGTGGTGCTTGAATAATTGGTGCGGTGACCAATCTCTCCTTCAAGTCATTGAATGCTTTCATACATTTATCATCAAAAACAAATTCCGCTTCCTTGTGCAAAAGCTTGCATAAAGGGTTAGCAATCTTGGAAAAATCCTTAATAAATCTCCGGTAGAAACCGGCATGTCCTAGAAAAGACCTAATGTCTCGGGTGTTAGAGGGATAAGGTAAAGTTTTTATGATGGCAACCTTAGCCTTATCCACCTCAACCCCCCTTTCCGACACTACATGTCCCAAAACGATGCCACTAGTCACCATGAAATGACATTTTTCGGAATTTAAAATGAGATGGGACTCTTGGCATCGCTCTAAGACAAGAGCAAGGTGTTTTAGACATGCATCATAGGGGTCCCCATGGACGGTGAAATCGTCCATGAATACTTCTATGATTCGTTCTACATAGTCGGAGAAAATACTCAACATGCACCGTTGAAAAGTTCCCGGAGCATTGCACAAACCAACGGGCATACGACGATAGGCAAATGTACCAAATGGGCAAGTGAATGTGGTCTTGACTTGGTCCTCGGGTGCAATTGGGATTTGAAAATACCCCGAGTAACCGTCAAGGAAACAATAGAAAGCTTTTCCCGCTAATCTTTCTAACATTTGATCAATAAATGGTAGCGGGAAATGGTCTTTCAATGTTACCGCATTCAAGCGGCGGTAGTCAATACACACTCTCCAATCGGTTTGGGGTCGGGTGGAGACCAAGTCTCCTTGTGCATTCTTGACTACCGTCACTCCTCCCTTTTTGGGTACGACTTGAGTTGGGCTAACCCAACGAGAGTCGGAAATAGGGAAAATGATACCCATTTGCAATAGCTTAATTACCTCTTCTTGCACTACCTCCGCCATGGGTGGATTGAGCCTCCTTTGGGGTTGGCGGACCGGTTTGGCATCCACTTCAAGTCGTATCTTGTGCATGCAAGTCACCGGGCTTATCCCTTTTAGGTCCGCTATGCTCCACCCAAATGTTTCCTTATGCTTGTCAAGTAGTGATACCAATTTGTCTTCTTGGTCCTCGGTGAGTGTGCTTGAAATGATAAGTGGTAGGGTGTTCTTGTCCCCTAGAAAGATGTAATTTAAATGGCTTGGGAGGGTCTTCAACTCGACCTTAGGAGGTTGGATAATGGAAGGGAGGGGCTTGTGGAGTGGAATACTCAAAGCAAACAACTCGGATAGGTTTGCCAGTGCAGGACGCAGGCTGCGTCCAGTGACGCAGGCTGCGTCGTACGACGCAGGCTGCGTCGTGTGACGCAGGCTGCGTCGAGCACTGCCTTGCCCTGTTTTCAGCATCTCTATGACGTTGAGCTCCTCATATGTTTCTATGGGCTCTTCCCTCTCCAAGTCTTCAAGACATTCCTTCACATCAACGGCCAACAACAAGCGCAAACCTTCCTATTCCATGGGGTTAGTTAAAGCTACCTCGAGTGGGTCTCTATCACAAAGTTTATACATTTGATTCACTAATGGCTCAAAGATATCCAAGAAGAAACAAGATGGATGGTCACTCGGGTGCCTCATGGAGTCATATATATTGTAAGTTAACCTTTTTCCTTCAAATTCCATAGTCAAGCACCCGTTTGAAACATCGATCTTGGTATTTGAAGTTTTCATAAACGGCCTACCAAGAAGGAGAGGGGTGGCACTAGAGCTAGATTTCATGTCTAAGACGTAGAAATCCGCCGGAAAGACAAGATTATCGACTTTCACTAGTACATCCTCTACCATGCCCTTGGGGTAAACACTAGACCTATCGGCAAGTTGAATGACTACCCCGGTTTTAGACAAAGGTCCTAAACCTAGGGTCTCATAAATAGATAGAGGCATGACATTTCTAGAAGCCCCTAAGTCTAGCATGGCACGTTTAAAACTCTTTCCCCCAATAGTGCAAGGAATAGTGAACATGCCCGGGTCTCCACATTTCTTTGGTAAATTTTGTTTGAAAATGGCCGACACATGTTCACTCACCCTAACCTTATGGGTTCCCTTCTTTGGATTTCTCCTAGGTGTGCAAAGTTCTTTCAAAAACTTGGCATACCTAGGGACACTATTCAACAAGTTAAGAAGAGGAATGTTAACCTCACATTTCCGGAAAGTCTCATATAAGTCATTCTCCTTGGCATATTTCCTTGTGCTTATCAAAGCACTAGGAAATGGGACTTCCGGTATGTACTCCTCCACTTCATCATCTTCAATAGTGTCCTTGCTCTTCCTTGAATTTTCTCCCTTTGGGGCCATGCTTTTGGATGCCCCTTTTTCATTTCTCAATATCTCTTCTTGACCAACCACCAATTCTCCTTGGTCTTCAATCTCAATGGTTTCCATCTCAATATTCTTCATCTTTTCTTTTCCTTTGCCAAGGGGGTTTACTTCCAACTCTTTGCCTCCCCTCAATGTCATGGCACTAGCATTTTCCCTTGGTGGGGGAATGGTTTGAGATGGGAATCTTGTGGAGCTTGATGCTTGGGATTTTGACAAATTTGAGGCCATTTGGGATAGTTGGGTTTCCAAGTTGTTCACCCTAAGGTTGTTAGCCTCCCTATCCTTCCTTGCTTCCTCTCTATCCCTCCTTGCCTCCTCCCTATCCTTTTCTTGATTGGCAAGAAGTGTTTGCAAGATGTCACTCAAGTTCCCTTGAGAAGAAGAATTCCCTTGATTTGGGTTTTGGTTTGGTTGTCTTTGGGATTGAGAATTATTTGGAAAATTTGAGTTGTTGGGTCTTGGGTTGTTGTGGTTGAAATTTCTTTGGGGGTTTTGGTTGAAATTTGTGTTTCGGTTTTGGGTTGGATTTTGGGCTCTCAAGTGATTGAATTGACCATTTTCAAAACTCTTTGACTTGTCTCCTCCCCACCCCAAAAGATCACGATTTCCCACTTGGTTATACATCCCTCCACCCCTTGGGTTTCTAGCATTGTAATTCCCATACCCCATGGCATTGACACTCTCCATGGTGGCTCCTTGCTCAATCATGATGTAACAAGTATTTGTAGCATGGTCACCTCCACAATAAGAACATTAAAGCGGTTCGGGGTGTTGAGAAAATGAATTACCTTTGTTGACAACCAAGTTGGATACCAAGCTTTTAAGTTCACCCATCTCTTGCATGATTTTGTGATTTTGAGAGGCATGAGAATCTTCCATGGAAGATACATTTCTAGAGCTTCCTCCCCTTTCATTCTTCCTCCCGTAGCTTCTTGTGTTCATAGCCAACTTCTCAATAATGTTGTTGGCCTCGGCCACATTAAGTGTATCAAGACCACCTCCGGTGGCGGCTATAATCATCCGTTGGTCGTTTTGGCATAATCCTTCATTGAAGGCCGTCAATAGATCATCCCCCGACATTCCATGATAAGGGCACCTTGCCACGAGGCTTTTGAATCGCTCCCAATAGTCATAGAGAGTTTCCCCCATGTCTTGCTCAATGGTAGTGATGAGCTTCTTTGAGTGGTTGTGCCTAGAATCCGGGTAGTATTTCTCAAGAAATTTCTTCTTCAAACCCACCCAAGTAGTGACGGAATGGGGTGGAAGACAAAATAACCATTCCTTAGCGGCATCTTGTAGAGAGAATGGAAATGCCCTAAGCTTAAATTGGTCTTCGGTCACTCCTTGAGGGATGGCCCCTTGGCATATCATGTGAAATTCGGCCAAGTGCCTATTGGGATCATTCCCCACCATTCCATGAAATCTGGGCAAATTATGAACAAAGAACCCCTTTAGCTCGAAATTGACATCCCCCATGGGAGGGTATGCGATACACAACGGTTGCTCTTCATAGTTTCTTGCCCGGATTTCACCAATAGTTCTATGATCTTCCATTTCGGGTGGGTAGATGATGTTCAAAGGTGGTGGTCTCCTAGGAGGTGATCTAGGTGGTGACACAAACACTTGTTCTTGTGGTTCTTGAAAAATATTGTTCTCAAATTCCTCTTCACTAGGCTCCCTCCAAAAGGGTCTCCTATAGAGGGGATTCGAAAACAACCAATTGGAAATGCTACTAGAAGCCGGGTCAATGTCTTGGTCACCAAGTCCTTCTTGTGACCTAGGCATAAACTCTAAAACACTTCAACAACACAATTAGTAACTTCAACACCAAGTAACCTACAAACAATACAAAAAGAAATGTTTGAAAAAACAATCTAAACAAATTATGACTCTAACAAGAGTTTCAATTTGATAAATTAGCTAAATTGCCTTCCCCGGCAACGGCGCCAAATTTGACGGGCTTCTTTTCGGGGTCGTTAATTCCGGAAACTAGCTATGCCAAATAACAATTTATAAAACCAATATCTAGACTCAAACTATCCTAAGTAAAGGGGTAGTAATGGTAAGATAAGGATCGAACCCAAGAGAAGGCGGTGAATGCTAATAATCTAATCTAGACTCTTGCTAAAAACCAATTAAACAAATAAATAAATCTAACCACAAATTAAACACTAATGGAAACAAAGACTAGAATTACTTACAAACTATGATATTCACAATGGTAAACATGTAGATAACAAATAGGGAGAAAGTTTTTCATGAGAAAAGATTATCAATCCTAGAATCACCAATAACAACCTAATTAATCAAAGATTCAAATAAGGAAAAGCTACTTAGTGCAATTATCCCAAGATCCCCCACAATTAACAAAGTAAAGCTCCCTCCTTTCCTCCCTTCTCTAATTATCTATAGCAAAAACTTCTAAGAATTAGCCACCATGAATTAAACCATCCAAAAATGACCCAATACAACTAAACCCATACTTATTAAACCATAAGCATAAATAAAGATGCAAGCTTTAAGCACAAAACCAAAGAAGCATGCTAGATTCATGAACTAAAACATTAAACCATGTTCTAAATACATGAAAACCCAAATTTCACTCAAAAGATTCTAACTTTTAAACCAAAGTTACAATCTTTCAAGTTGCATCATCAAATATCAAGACAAATCAACCAAATTCATCAAGACAATGCAAATTAATCAAACAAATAATTACTAAGATGGTTGGTCTTAACAACAATTCATTCAAAAAAGAAAATCAACAAAGGAAGATGGAATTAAATAAAGAAGGAAGGATTAGAAAGTCTTACAATGCTAAAAGGGAAGAACTTGTTCAAATTACACTAAGCAAAAGGAGATTAGCTACCCATAGTCTTTATAATACAACCAATTTCTAAGGAAAAACCTATTACAAAAGCCAAACTTGAAGAACAAAAAGAGAGAAATGCTAAGGAAAATATGATGTTGTATGGTGAATGCTTCATGCCCTTGCCTCTCTTCAGAAATCTTCTTTTATACCCTTGGTCCGCAAACCTAGGGGCCTTGAAAGATGGGCTTCCAAAAGACAAGACGAGAAAAGGAAGAAAACCCGTGCTGAGAGATGACGCAGGCTGCGTCCTACGACGCAGGCTGCGTCGAGCACTGCCAAATTTTTGCCTTGATTTTCTTCTTGACTTTCGTTGACCCCATGATTATTTGACCCCGCCTTGACTTTCATTGACCCATTTGGCTTGGTCTTCAAACCTTGATGATTCCTTGCTAGCCCACTTCAAGTTCCGGGTCTTTGGGTCT
>JAIUZE010043030.1:0-14121 GCA_022085475.1 Heliosperma pusillum | reverse complement strand
GGGGGGGGGGAGGGTGCTTCCTACGCATGGAGTATTACACACCCCCACTTGAAGAACGCAATGTCCTCGTTGTGCCTGGCAGTATCTGACCGCAGCCATGCGTTCCAAAAATTCTCCCCGCAGGGACGCTGGGTTGCTTTGATACCACATGTAACAACCGAGCTCAAACCGAGGGTCGGGAGCGGTCACCCATGGTAGCTTGTCAGGCTGTGTACATTGTCCACATCATAATACGCCCGTCTACGTTACATTTTAGCATTTCTAAACACCGATTTCCAAGCTAGCAGTCGACATCTACGGAAACCTTGATCCAAATCTTCAACATTTCACCTTTTGACGACAATTAAGAATGTCAGAAGCTAGAAACGAAATTATGGGAAATGGGTTTAAAAATAAGTTCAAATATTGTATATTTTGTTAGTTAGAAAGAAAGAGGACTATGAGAGGATTCCGAAACATCAAACGGACCTAAATGTTGTTAAGAAACGAATAAATTATGTTCGTCTTATGATTAGATCTAAAAGATGGGTTTATATAGAAGTTGGAGAAGATGAGATTTTATTGTATCAAAAGGAAGAGGAGAATAAGAGAAGAAAAATGGAAAAAAAATCATGAACTTTCAATAAGAAACGAAGAAATGGCCTCCGTCTTAAGCTTTCGAGTTTTGAAGGATTAATGGAGGTTAGGGGAGATGGTATGCTTAAATTTTGTGAGCGAGATGAAAAAATGAAGGCTATAGTAATAAAAAATCAACGGTGAAATAAGGATATCTTTTTTTTATCTACAAAATAGTGGCGCAAATCTATCCGTAAATTAATTCATTATTGCTAAAATATATTAATATGCATACACATATAGCCAATTACTCCCTTCAATCCAATCCAAACTACCCATTTACTTTTTAGAGGTCAAACTTTCAAAACTTTGACCGTTTATAGATCGGATTATATAAAACTTTGAAAGACGGAAGTAATATATTTGGTTTTGTCACGGAAATATCTTTCATAAAATTATATTTTTTAAAAAATAATTCTATATATAAAGGAAGAAAAACGCGGTCAAACCGTTGCCTCGAAGACCACCCAAAAGCAAATGGGTAGTTTGGATTGGATTGGAGGGAGTATATATATTTATTTATTTAATGAAATGTATTAAATAAATTAATTAGTGATACCACAAACACCAGTACAATCACAATATCCTTGCAAGCAACGACAAAACATCTTCTTGCGGGGTTACAAATTTTAATCGAGAAATTATTTCATTCACGAGTTGTTTTACAAGCTTGAATTGTTATTATATCATTCTTAATAATATTTTCCTTTGCTCCGACAACAATATTCGATGAGCTCAAATCCACTTCACTAAAGCAAAAAGATAAGCCTGCAATAATATAATATACATCCTTAGAAATTTATTATTTAATTAATAAAAATTTAGATGGCAAAACTTGTGAATATATAGTAGTTAGACAAAAAAAGATTAGCATGTGACAAATGGATATTTAAATCTTTGGCTAATTTTTTTAATAACAATGTATAAGTTGAGAAATAGATTGTTCTTGGAAATCTAGGGATTGCTAATATGACAGCTGCAAAATCAAGGAATTCTGCAGGATCTTCTTTGTATTCAACAACATCACCGTCAAAAAATCATAAAAATATTACCAGAAATAAATTCTCTGTTCTTCAGGATAATGTGATTTCAATTAGGGATGCGAGTGGGGATGATGCGGTTGTTCAACCAATTGATCTTGATGATTTAATTACAGATGAAGAAGCAGCAGCTTGGGTAGATCTAAACCAAGGGATTGGGAGACAAACACTTGAGACAATTGAAGAGGAGCCGGGTGAACTTCTTCAGTTTTCTTTGCAAGAAGTTCATGAAGAATTAAATATTTGGAAGAATTCTCTTATTTGTTTCATTCTTAGTGCAAATCCTCCGTGGGATGTTGTAGAAGGCTTTATTCATCGTGTTTGGGCAAGTTTTCATATTGAGCAAGTATCCTTCTTGCCAAGTGGGATTTTTTTGGTCAGATTTAAGTCTCATGAGGATAAAGAGGCTGTCCTTCAACGTGGGCATTTCCTTTTTGATAACAAACCTGTAATTGTTAAGGCCATGGGATGAGCATGATTGCCTTCAGAAAATTGATGTTACAAAGGTTCCAGTCTGGGTTAGATTATTGAATCTACCATTGAAATTCTGGGGCAAAGGTATTCCTAATCTTGCTTCTCTATTGGGAGATTATGTTAGAAGTGATGGTGCCACTTCTGGGAGAACAAGGTTGGGATATGCTAGAATTATGGTTGATGTCCCATTTAGTAAGCAAATTCCTTCTTATATAAAGTTTTTGGATGAAAATGGGGGATTGCAGTGGTGAAGGTTGAATTTGAATGGAAACCGTTATTATGTAAGGAATGTGGGGGGATTGGACATGAAATGCTGCGTGTAAGAAAGTGCAGAAAGTATCTAAGGATGAGCCAAGGGTTGTGCAGAAATGGCAACCTAAAAACATACCTAAGGTGCCTGCTGCAGTTTCTAACCCTGGTCCTAAAGTGATTAATACTCCAGTGATTACAGTTGGGAAGGATAAAGACAAGGCTGGGCTGTCTCAATCTATTGCCAGTCCGCCAATAGAAGTGGTAAGGTTAAGTAGACAAGACTTACTGGATAAGGGGGATAGCACAACAAAGTTTAGGAAGTTTACCTTCTTGGAGGTTTTGAATAACATGACTCCTAAAGTTGGTGTTGGCGATAATGACATTGGTACAACCGCGGAGGGGGGTGGAACACAATGATAGGCTTTCGTAATGTTAGGGGGTTAAACAGTCCATCTAAGCACAAATTCATTAAGTGGTTTTTACATCATCATCAGATTGGATTGTTTGGCCTCCTTGAGACGAAGGTGAAGCCTTCATCTCTAAATAGAATAAGAGATTCTCTGTGTAGTGGATGGTGTGTGTCTACTAACTCTCAATCCCATAAAGGAGGAAGGATTTGGATTTTGTGGAAACCAAGTTTATTTCAAATGCAGTTCAATAACTATAATGCTCAATATATTCACATGAAAGTTACTGATAGTATTTCAGGGTTTTCTTTCTATCTCACCATGGTATATGCTTTCAATGGAGTAAATGAGAGGAAACCACTGTGGAATGATTTATGCATCTATGATAGTCAGATTCAGGAAGCCTGGATTATATGTGGAGATTTTAATGCAGTTTTGAGGCCAGCTGAGAGACTTGGGGGTCATTCTACAGAAGAAGAGATGGATGATTTTCAGAGCTGTGTGGATAGTTGTGGGATTATTGATAGTCCAGCGATTGGATTCTTTTTTACGTGGAATAATAAACAGGAGCCAAGCACCAGAGTGTATAGCAGGCTGGATAGAGTCCTTGTTAATCAGATGTGGCTTGTAACTAGACCTGAAGCTTATGCCCATTTTCATAGTGAAGGGTATTTTTATCATACACCCTGCATAATTCAGGTTCAAAAGCAAAGAAATGGGAATAGGAAGCCTTTTAAATATTTTAACATGTGGAGTGCCTCTGAAAATTTCCTTAACTGTATCTCTGAAGTTTGGGGAGAATGGATTGATGGAACTAGAATGTTTAGGCTTGTTAAAATATTGAAGGCTTTAAAATTTACATTGAAGCAACTTAATAAGGATTATTTCTCTAATGTTAAGAACAATGCTGTAAGGGCTTGGCAGAGTATGACATTCATTCAAGAGATTCTGCGAAGGAATCCTGCTGATCCTGTATTAATTCAAAAAGAGATGGAAGCCATTAAGGACTATCAAGAGCTTCAATATGCTTGTGACATCTTTTTGATGTAGAAATCAAAGGCTACATGGATGGCGGATGGGGATAATAATACCAAATTCTTACATAGTGCTATTAAAGGGAGGCAATGCAAAAACAAAGTTCTCAGACTGGCAAATGAACATGGGCACTGGATGACTGAGCCTGAGCAAATCCAAAAAGCCTTCTTAGCATTTTACAAGAACTTGTTGGGTACTGTTGAGCAAATGAAACCTGTTAATGCTCAGGTTGTTCAGAAGGGTAGTATTTGTTCTGAAGCTCATGGGACTTACTTGCTTAGCCCTGTTACTAGGCAGGAAATTAAGGATGCAATATTTCTCATTCCACGACACAAAGCACCTGGGCCTGATGGGTTTTCTAGTGCTTTCTTTCAGGATGCATGGGGTATAGTAGGAGTGGATGTCTGTGATGCTGTTCAGGATTTTTTCAGAAGTGGTAAGTTGCTCAAGCAAATCAACCATACTTTTGTCACTCTCATTCCCAAAGTGGAGTTACCCAATAATGTCTCCCAGTTCAGACCAATCTCATGCTGTAACGTAATCTACAAAGTCATCTCTAAAGTTTTATGCTCTAGATTGGCTTCAGTCTTACCCGATATTATAAGTGCAAACCAAGGGGGTTTTGTTAAGGGAAGAAATATTATTGAGAATATTCTGGTCTGCCAAGATGTCATTAGGTTGTATAAAAGGAACTCATTTTCTTCTAAATGTCTGCTCAAAACTGATTTGAAGAAAGCATATGATTCAGTGGATTGGAACTTTATTGAGCAAATGATGAAGGCTCTAAATTTCCCACCTCAGTTTATTGCACTAATTATGGATTGTATTACTACTGCCTCCTATTTCTTAGTGATGAATGGCGAGCCTTTTGGATTGTTTGATGGGAAGAAAGGTTTAAGGCAAGGGGACCCTTTTTCCCCTCTCTTTTTTACCATTGTTATGGAGTATCTCTCTCGTATACTGAATTACACCACTGAGGTAATGGAGTTTCATTATCACTCACTGTGTGGCAAAATGAAACTCAATCATTTACTATTTGCTGATGATTTATTGTTGTTTTCTAGAGGGGATGTTCAGTCAGTTATGGTCTTGCTTAGATCCTTTGCTACATTCTCTTGTACTTCAGGGCTGAAGATGAACAATGCTAAATCTAGTATATACTTTAATGGTGTTCAATCTCATGTAATGAATTATATTCTGACTTATTCTGGATGTAAGAAAGGAGAACTCCCATTCAGATATCTTGCTGTGCCTATCTGTGCTGGGAGGATCTCTCATAAGGAGTGTCAGGTCCTGGTGGAGACAATTGTGGATATAACTAGATCTTTTGGCTCTAGAAAGCTATCATATGCTGGTAGACTACTCTTAATCAAGTGTGTGTTGAGTTCTTTATATAGCTACTGGGCTAATATTTTCATACTACCAAAAGCAGTGGTAAATAAAATTGATAGTATATGCAGGAATTACTTATGGGATGCTAATGGTAATTACATTAGAAGCCCTCTGGTTGCTTTGGAACAAGTGTGTAGTCCTAAGGAGGAAGGTGGGTTAGGAATTAGATACAGTCTGACTTGGAACTCAGCTACAATTGGGAAGCTTGTCTGGTGGATCTTTTGTAAACCAGATAGCTTATGGGTCAAATGGATTCATCATCAATATCTTAAAGGTGGAAACTGGTCAGATTACAAGCCTAAAGATCACCATAGCTGGAGTTGGCAAACAGTCTGTTGAGTTAAAGAACAATTCAAGCAAGGATATAGAGGTGGGTTGTGGAGTGGGTCTGCTAAAGGCTATACTGTGTCTAGAGGGTATGAGTGTGACAACCCTCGCGAATGCGAAAATAAAACATAACAAGCATGTGAATTAAATAGCGGAAAATACGATGTTTTTAAAACTTTTATACATGCAAGAAGAAGTATACGAGGAGTGTCAAATATTACAAACCAAAGTACGAAATATACTACAACAAGAGACGTAGTCTCTCAAAAGGTTAACAATGTCAAAGTGATTATCAACTAGCTAAAATAACGTCTAGAGGTAAATCTTCCAGGGACAACGCCCGCTAGCTCACACCCGAACCCAAAATACCAAGCAAAAAGCCATCCATGCAAGCAACCTGTTCATCCATGAAAAACATGAACGCCACAATCAGTGAGGAGTAACTTTGGGTTCTCCGAGCCATATCACATTAAACGTACATAAAAGAAAATACAAAAGTAGAAGCATGCATATATAGATATACATTTGAAATACGATAAGGATAAATAGGCAATTCGATATTTAATGATAAGAGCATATGGAATACAAATCCGAATTCATCATGTTATACCAAGACTCGGGAGAGACACTCTTAGGCAACCGAATACGCTCACTAGGGCTTGCATCTCACCGTTAGCCGTATAAGTTTGATAAGATTGAGACTCGACAAACAAACCATGCCAAGTCATCCAATGATCAATCATATAATCATTCATGTAATCATCCATCCAAACACACCGACACAATGACGACATCTCTCACGGTAAATGAAACGCACTAGCACCGTGTACATGGCAAGAATGATTAAAATCGCATCCACGGGATGACATTTCCCTGAATGCATACACGATGACATTTCGTATATGTAGACTAATTTCCTCCTGGTAGGACGACGATAATAATACGGCTCCTAGTCTAAACCTGGCCAGACTCTCGGAATAAACGTGTTCCGATTCGACAAGCGATGACATTTTGCATCCAAGACTCGGTCAATCATTGACGCCGAGTACCCCAAATTCGGTCGATAATTCACGAAAGAGGCGGAAAAGAGCACAAACATCAAAACAAGCGGTACGCTACTTGCCAATGACACCACCTCGCAAGTACACAACATTTGACGGCCGGGTCGATCAACGCAAAGCGTTCACCTCCCAACAACGTCGTCGTATGCCCACTAACACATGCAATTAAGCAGTAAGGATACATCCCCGTTCCGACATTCGAGCCTTACGAACGTGGAGATAGCCAAGGGAATGAGAGTACAAAGCACATAACAAAATAGTGCTTAAACCGTAACATTTGTAAAAACCGAGTCAAAGTGGGACATACCAAAAACCGTCACAAAACATGCGATACAAGCGAATGAAATATCATATACTCAAAACATTAATATTCAAGGTCATTCCGTAAATTTATACGATAAATGAACCATCGGAAATATCATAAACGAAAACGTAAAAAAGAATAACAAGCAAAGTCCAGCAGGTGCCAGCCGGTCAGGGGGACCGGCTGCCGGCCACCCGGCTGGTACCTTTAGTCATATGAAAACCAACATGAAAATACAGAGTGTCCCAGCCGGTCAGGTGGACCGGCTGCCGGCTACCCGGCTGGGACCCAAGGTACATGAGAAAAACCAAGGCAAAGTGAGGTGTGTCTCAGCCGGTCGGCCGACCGGCTGCCGGTCGGCCGACTGAGATCAACTTCATGCATAAAATCCTACGTAACACACAAAATATACAGCCACTGCCCCAGCCGGTAGGCTGACCGGCTGCCGGTCGGCCGGCTGGGGTCAACATCACAAGAAATTGCCATTTTCACTTAAGGACCAACAATTAACCATATTCAACTATCATCATAAATCATACATCCTCATATGAATTCTCAACTAATAACATCCATCACTAACAACACGATTCCTAAGCTTATTAATCAAATTCTAATTACGATTCCTAACCTAGAAAACACGTAAAAACACGTAAATGATATCGAGTAATCCTTCACCGTTACCTTAGTGCGTCTTCACTCCGCGTCAAGGTCTTCTTCAATCAAGAAGTAGTCTTTGTCGGGATCTTGGAGGTCACCACCTACAAATAGTTAATAAAAGATGAATATACTTCACCTTGAGAAAGACGGAAAGTTTTAAAAGCGAGAAAGACGGTAATTTTATTATTAATACGGATAGAGGAAGATAAGAGGGGAAGAATAAGACGAACTTACGTGAATTTGAGCGAGAAATGAAAGAGTTATGACGATTATAAGACGGATCAAAAATGGAAGTTATGCTTTTGGGGTTTTCTTAGTGAGGAAGAAAGAAATGTTGAGTTGTGAGGAAGTTAGGGTTAGGGTTAGAATAAGTAGAGAGTGAGTGGAAAAAGTCAAGAAAAGTCAAAGACGCCTTAAGACGGGATTCACTTGAAATCTCGCGTAATATCCAAATACGAACTCGGAAATTCTAAACTCGACACGGGAAATTTAATTCTAAACTAAAACTAAATTTCGCTGAAAAGTATCCGTAAAATATTTTTACTATAAAAATAGGGTACATTTGCGGGTGTTACAATGAGTGGTTGAGACAGAAGAACCAGAAGGTTGGTTGTGCAAAACTGGTCTGGAATACCTACTGCATCCCTAGACATAATTTCCTGGCCTGGTTAATTTTCAGAAATGCTCTTAATGTGAAGGAGAAGCTGACACAGATTGGTATTGCTAGGGATGATACTTGCTACATTTGTGGGACTGATGTTGAAACAATCCCACATTATTCTGAATTGCAGGTATACTATGGCTGTGTTTAAAAGCATGTGTGAAGCATTACAAATCCAGGTCCCTACTATCAATGTAGTTATCTGGATAGGTAGAAGGAAGTGGACTAACGTGAAGAAGGAAGTATGTCTCTACGCTTTTCTAGGTTCTTACCACCTCATATGGCACCAAAGGAACGTAGAAAGATTGGAAGGCTCATTACTTAGGCCGGAAAGGATTGTCTCTATGGTAGGGGGAATGCTTAAACTACGACTTGTGCACAAGTACCCGAGGAACACAACCCAGAACCACCTTAATTGGATCAATAGTGTTCATTTCAGTTAGTGACTTAAGTGTATTTTCTTGAAAGTTTATGTATTGGTTAAGCCATGAAATAGTTTGTAATAGTTTGGTTCATTAATGATAAGCTTACATGCTACCAAAAAAAAACAATGTATAAGTTATACAAAAGATTTAATTAGAAAATAAAAATATTTTTGCGTAGTTTTTTTTTTCGAACAAATACTTTTCTAAAAATATTAATGCTAAATTAAGCCACGTCAATTTCAAAGACAACGAACAAAGAATGTAATGTGTTGTCCATTGAAATTTTGAGGTTGCTGATAAATATAATGTTTTTGGGTGACAAATTAAAGCTGATAAAGATAATGCATAAAGTACGAATAGGGAAATAACAAACTTGATGTTATTATTAGAGCAAGGAACAAGGTCGACTTCAAAGAACTTAGAAACTCCAATTTTTCTTCAACGTACCACCTTTTAATTTTTTTAATTATAATTTTATTGTAATTAAGTGAGTTGTAACGTACATATGTCTATAAAATATATATATGTATAGCATAACGCAAATATATGGTAACCATATGCATTCATTCACCTAGTCATTAGCTTGGAAACAAAAAAACTGCCTACCAATTTAACTAATATAGTGATATATTTATAAAAACAGCTAATATGTTATTTTTTTCTTTGCTTGCAATTTAGAATATCGCAATCTGAAGTATTTATAGGTTCACGAGGATTATAATACCTCAAATAAGTGATTCGTGTATTAGGTTTTTCTTTTATTGGGACCATTTTGAATAAAAATCCGATGGTATTATAACTTATTAACTTATTTTGAAGATTATATAAAAAAAAATAATGCTTAGGCTCTGTTTCGTAAAACTAGCTAAAAAAGTAGCTGAAAACTGAAAAGGTAACTGAAACTTGAAAACCTAACTAACATTTGAAAAGGTAGCTGAAAATTAGGAACCGATAAGGTAACTGATTATATAAAAAAAATGTTGGGTAAACTTGCTAAAAAGGTAACTGATGTTTGGTGAAATAACGTAAGAGGATGCATTCGTTATTTATTATTAAAGATTAAAGGGGTAAAAAATGAAGATAAAAAGGATCATATCTCTAATTTCTCAAATGTCCGAGGTAGCTAACTTTTCACTTCACGTAACTTATTTGTTTAAAAAAGCTACTTGCCAAACACTTGCAAAAAAATAAGTTTTTGTTGGTTTTAAAGAAACCTTTTAAGTTTTTAAATATGTGGACCAAAGTGGTAGAGTTAAATGTTATAGTTAAGGACGGGGGGGAAATTTAGGTTGCTGGCTATGCCATTTTCGACGTGGTTAAGAAACTTAAACATTTGAAGCTTACTCTTAAAACGTTAAACATGGGTCTCTATTCTCATATTAAGAGGAATGCAGATGTTGCCTATAAATTGCTTAATGATTGCCAAATCCAACTTCAGAATGACTATTCCAATGATGAGCTCAAGGATAGAGAGAGACAATTAAAGGATACCTATAATCTGTTGGCAGATTCTAGAGATGAGTTTTTGAGGCTAAAGGCTAAATGTGCTTTGGCAAAGGATGATGACTCTAATACTAAAATATTTCATCAAGTTATTAGACATAGATAGACAGTTCACAATAACATGTTATAAATAAAGGATATAATAGGTGTTGAGTGTAAGGGCCTTGAAGAGGTCTTACATGCTTTTGTGGACTTTTATAAGGATTTGCTTTAGACTAGTGCTCCAACATCTGACTTCCATAAGAATGTTTTCACTAAGGGTAAGGTGGTGGCTGATTTTGTATAAAATAGATTGTGTAGGATACCTATTGTGGAGAATATCAGGCGCATGTGTTTATACTTGATGAGAAAAGCCTCGTACCAATGGTTTACAAGCTGTTTTTCTCAAGGCTAATTAAATCAATACTAATGATAATGTCTTTGCAATAGTGATAAACTTCTTTAGACTTGGCAGACTTCTTAAGCAACTCAATTGCACTAATCTGGTTTTGATCCCTAAAGTTGATAGTTCTACTTCTGTTCGTCAGTTTAGGCCTATTTCTTGTTGCAATACCCTACACAAGGTGATTTCTAAAATTATTTGTGACAGCCCGAGTGTATGCCTTTCTCATATTTGATCCTTCTCAAAGTTCTTTTATTAAGGGGAGGAGTATTCTTAGGAATATTTTAATTAGTCATGACCTGGTTCGATTGCACACTTGGAATAATGTTTCCCCAATATGACTGATAAAAGTAGATTTAAGAAAAAGCATATGACTCTATTGAATGAGTGTATTTTGATCAAATGTTGAGTGCTCAAAATTGCCCTCCTGTTTTGATCAGGCTAATAATGCAGTGTATTAGCACAACTACCTACTCCATTGCTTTGAATAGCCAAAATTATGGGGTTTTTTGTCGGTATAGAGGGTTTAAGATAAAGAGACTCAATGCCCCTACTAATATTTAATATTTGTATGAAATATCTGAGCAAGGATCTAAAGGTGACGCACCTTATATTTGCAGATGATCTGCTTCTCTTTTGTAAAGGAGAAGTTAAATATGTGCTTCTTATCATGGATATCCTTAAGAGATTCTCTAATGCTTCTAGACTTAATATTAATTCTAAAAAATATGACCTTTTAAGTATTTGACGATGATAATATAACATAAAAGACTTACCAAGATTGATTGCAATGATTTAGTTGACAGAAATATATCCAGAATTAGAGGATGGAATAGCATATAAATTTCATATTATGAGAGATTGATTTTGGTAAAATATTTGTGCTCCCCACCATTTATTATCATTGATCAAGACTTTTTGTTCTACCAGTTGGTGTTATGGACCAAATTCAATTATTGTGTGGGAACGTTTTATGGGAAGCTGGGGAGATATACTCTAAAGTTTATTTGGTTGCTTGTAATATACTTTTCAAACCTAAGAAGTATGGTGGTTTAGGTCTAATTAATAGCAAAGTGTGGAATGTGGCTATTATCGACAAGGTGGTCTCGTTGCTTGTGGGTAAGTAGGATCATTTATGCATTAGATGGGTGGATAACATTTATCTTAAAGAAACCCCTTATATGAGTTATGATCTAACTACTTCAAGCTCATGGTCATAGAGAAAGGTCTGTTAGGTGAAGAACAAGCTCAAAATTGGCTAATGCTGATGGCAAATGGAGAGGTACTGATAAGAACTATAGTATAGATGATGGCTAACATTGGCTAATGCAGGCGCTTGATCAGAAGGTGTCATGGTGTTAGCTAGTCTAGATAAGATATAATGTGCCAATGTTGAACTTTTTTAGGTGGCTTCACTACAAGAGTATGATGCGTTATCCACCAATTTAGCAACTGATCAAAATTCAGTTGCTAAATATATAATTTAGAGACTAATGTTTAGTCTCTACATAAGAGACCAAACTAAAATGGTAGTTAATTACGTCTCTATTCTAGAGAATAAAAATAGCATGTAACAAATTTATTATCTATTTAAACTTTTTGGATACGGGAATTCGTCTGTAGCTATAGTTGTTTCTATATACGTCGACACAATATTAAGAAACAATCTATTTAGTCTCGGCCTAAGAGACTAAAGAAAATTAGCAGATAAGTACGTAGTTAATAAAGAGACAAAACAAAGTAAGTACGGAGTAGTCAGTTTAGTATCTAATTATAGTTTTTTTGCGACGGAAATACATTGGTAGCTAAAGTTAAATTTCACTTTCATATACTTCCTCCCTTCAACAGCACTACCATATTTTCAATTTAATCAATTCAACTCCACTTTACCACTTTCCAAATAAAGAATTACAAATGTCTTGTTTGTCCTAATGACAACATGTTATTTACACAAATTGCCACTAAATGGCCCACTAAATGACACAAATTGCCATTAAATGATCCACTAACTCCACTCTTTTTGTGCTTTTATTAGTTGTTTAATTATTTCTTAATATTTGTGCAAAACTTAATATGGTAAAGTGGAGTTGAAGGGAGGAAGTATATTGTATATTTCATTGAAAACCAATTTCAATATGAAATATACTTTTGAATTATTATTATAATCTACTTAAATTATTATAATTATTATTAAAGAGTACCTTATAATTTACATACGTAACGGTGATTTTTACTTTAATTAAATATTCATTTTTCAAACACTCATTAATCTTCATGTGGCTCAATGGTCAGAATGTCAGTTATGGTCTTGGAGGTCATGGGCTCGATTCCTCTCAACAACAGAAATCGTATTTGGTAGCTATTATAAGTAACAAATTCTGTAGCAACATTAGCGACAAGGCTTCGACAGACCATCTTTCGTCGCAAATTCCGTCTCTATTTTTAATTAGCTACCGAAAACAAGTGTTTTGCTACTTAAATTTTGATAGCTAATTTTCCTCCACCTTGTAGTGCTTATTCAGAAACACAGTTGCTTACTCCGGATCGTTTTACTCTACAAGAAAAAGGTCACCCACCGACCGACCAAAATAGTCTATAACACCCGCAAATGTACCCTATTTGTATTTTAAAAATATTATACGGATACTTTTCAGCGTAATACTAGATTTAGTCTAAAACTTAGTTTCCCGTGTCTAATTTAACAAATCCGAGTTCGTATTCGGACTTTACTCAAAATTTCGTGTGAGTTACGCCTTAAGGCGCTTTTGGGCTTTTTTCCCCATATTTCTCCACTCACCCTTATAAACCCTATCTCCCTCATTCTTTTTCCACTTACTTCTTCTTCCTCATACAAACCACCAAAACCCTAACACCATTTTCAATCAAGCTCAAGATCATCACTACTCCTTCATCCCTTGCTCAAATCCGCTAATTTTTGTCTTAATCTTTCCCTCTCATCGTCCTCTATCTTAATTGGTAATAAAATTTCCGTCTTTCTCACTTTTCAATTTATCCGTCTTTCTCAAAGGTGAATAATATTCATCTTTTGTAGTCTAATTGTAGGTGGAGACCTTCAAGACCTCGACAAAGACTACTACTTAGTAGAAGAGGACCTAGACGAGGATTAAAGACGCGAAAAGGTAACGGTGAAGGGTTACTCGATATCATTACGTGTTTTGAATGTGTTTTTGATGTTAGTAATCGTATTTTGAATAAGATGATTAGTCCTAGGATTTGTGTTGTTGATAATGGTTGTTGTTAGTTGATAATTGTTAATGAGAATTGATGATTGATGATGATAATGGAGTTTTGTTGATGTTCATGGTTGTTGCGTAATGATTTTCGTGCATTTTATGTCCCAGCCGGCCGACCGGCCGTCTGTCAGCTGACCGGCTGGGAGTTGGCTGTTGTTTTATTATTGTAACACCCGGAAATGTACCCTATTTTTCTAGTAGAAATATGTTACGAAATCTTTTCAGCAAATTTAAGTTTTAATTTAGAATTTAAAGTTTCGAGTCGAATTTAGAATTTCCGAGTTCGTATTTGGAATTTCCGCGAGATTCCAGGAGAATCCCGTCTTAAGGCG